>CM062292.1:400168064-400323195 GCA_031216915.1 Pictodentalium vernedei | reverse complement strand
TTGTTTTTCATTAAATGATACTCATGTATACGTGAACTCCACAAAATGGATTCCTTTCAAAAGGTGAACATCTCTTAACATTTAACCTAGCCGCGTGAATCGTATGCCACAAAACTCCAATAATATTTATTTTCATATCAAACATCTTTCATCAGAATAAAAGAACAGATGAAGTCAGATCGACCAATAAACATGAAAGAGTGACATTTGTTTATCAAAAGCACCTCAAATCTCGAATAACCCTTTATATATATATATAATTATACTTTAGACTGAAATAGTAGCAAATGGAGTCGCCGCTTTGGATTCCCGTTCCGGACGTGAAAGGTAAGATCGTGCAGAACTTATATCAGAGATAAATAGAGGATATCTGGTGTTTTTGAGTGGCTATCCACTCAAAAACACTAGATTTTCTTTTTATTATACGTTTTTATAAGAATCTGATCATTCCTATCGATAATTCCACTCGTTTCAACCTTGAATTGATGCATGAAAGTAAACAGCGAATTGATACGCGGAAATGATTTGATCGATACTCGGAACAGGTGGCGTCTTGCGATCTGATTCAGCTGGCGGGGGTTCGTATGATACATCAATTCAAGATGAATACGTGTTGAATTATTGCTGGAAATGATCGGTATCCACTCAAAACACTAGATTTTCTTTTCATTATACATCTTTAGAACAAATTGATCATTTCCAGTGATACGTCAACTCGTATTCACCTTGAAGTGATGCTTTGAAAGCCGACATTTTGATTGGTATCGTGAAAGTGAAAATTTCTATATCTTCACAGTGGGGGATACGATTTCTATCTTTCCGCTTTTTTCGATAGTCTAGCGTCTAATACAAATCATTCATCTACTTTTGCCCTTTGCCATTGGTGACAAATTACCGAAATTTTAAGTAGCAGTATTCTCCATTATGCAACCCAGAATTTAACGAATTCAATCTTGTTTTACAGAGCTCGGTGAGCTCTGTCAAACAAGATTGAATTCGTTAAATTCTGGGTTGAATTCGTTAAATTCCCAATTGCATTAAGGGAAACAATTGCATCTTGTAAGTTTTATATTTCGACATCGGTATTCGTGGGGGGGGGGGGGGCATTAGGGAGCGCTGTGGTTCAGTGGTAAACTGTTGGACTTCGATGCTAGAGGTCCCAAGTTCGATCCCCGTTGTGTCCTTGGGCAAGGCACTGTATTCCAGTTGCCTACATGGGGCACGATGATGCCGTGTAGTAAGGCGTATACTGCACGTCGATGGTGGACATGTCTTCAACCGCTGTAACCCTGCTTGATCTCTCCGGGTACTTCGGCTTCCTCCACCCGTAAAACTGTCACGATTAGCCATTGTACATAAGTATGTGACTTTAAACAACCAATAAATAAATAAATAAATAAATAAATAAATAAATAAATAAATAAATAAATAAATAATTTGGGGGGTTAACCTCACTTTGCGGTAAACTAACGTATAAAAACAACAATGCTTAGTCGAGATATTCAGCTTTCAAAACAAAATTTTCACAAACTGTTTTTCGAATTCAAGGAAGTACCACCACAGATTTCATGACGAATGGTTAAAAATGCAACAGTCGTTTACAGACGTAACAATTACAGATTAATTGTTATCAAATTCGTCAGCAGTGCCTTCTGGCATTTGGTTCATGTTGGTACACGGAACGTTTGAATTTTTACACTAGTTTTGTAGATAACTTAATAATGAATAAATCTCTCATTGTGCTATAGGCCTCACAGTGAATATGTTTTCATGCAAGAATGTCATGCTCGCTAATAACAATATTGGCATCCTTGTGGTTTTTTGGCGTATGACCAAAAGTATTCGATTTGTTCACATGATTTAGAAAACAAATGGAGAATCATTCCAACAACAAATCCATTTTTATACAGTTAGCTTCAAAAATAAATTATAACACAACAATAAAATCGCTACTCTGTACAAGACCAAACACCCCTCTAGACCCAACAGATCAAGTTGTACCAGTTTTAAACCATAATGGTCGCTTTGCGCCCATCTACATTTTTATGCAAAAGTCCAACTTTTCTTAGTAACTTCGATGTTTCATCTTACAATAAAGGACTATTTTTCGTGACCACTATTTCAGCGACCGGCGGCGGCGGCTCTACGGGAGACTATGGGGGACAATTGCCTCCAGAAAGCTGTCTTTGCACCCAAACCCACTCCCCCCACCAACCCGTGGATACGCCTTACGGTTGGTAACGTAAAGGACAAATGTAGCCAAGGCTAATGTAATGAGTCAAAACCAGCCGGCATTATTCAAAATGGAGTTTAAATTGTATTATTCTTTCAATTTTTGCCTCGAAAGGTAGCTTACGGCCCTTCATTGAAATGACTTCTTCCAATGAGGGGTCATTCACTATATTTTTGAGGCAGAATGAAAATTCTTACTTAATCACGAAATGTTTTTTTGCGAGTGTCGACTTTTTCGTATTATATGAAGGAATGAAGAAGTAACTCGTTACCTAACACGAAAGTCAGACGATACTTGCAAACAAAATTCTTGAATAACTAATTTTTTTCATTTTTTTGTCTCCAAAACAAAGGTTATGACCCCTCATTGGAACGAGCTCAACGAGCTCGTTCCAATGAGGGGCCATAAGATATGTTTTTAAGATAAAAGATGAAAAAATACTGAAAATTGAATGGTATTTTTTTGTGACTAGCGCTGGCCGTTTTGGTCTTTACGTTGGGTAAAGGGTTAAAATACATTATACATTATAATACATTATAACCCTGTTCATTCCCCTTTGGTGGATAATCTACCCCCAGACACCACTTGCTCTCACATAAACAAAAATCTGTTGTCGTCAGTGACAGCTGCATATGGCTTTCTAAGATGGATGCACACAGGTAAACATTTCAACAACATTCATGAATTTGTTTTCTTCGATTTAACATTTTGTAGATATCTTTAGAAAAGTACAGTGACAATGTTAATAATAACAGCCATTTTGTCCCTCCATATCTGTTCAAGAAGTAACGTTGCTTGCCTTTTATTATTCGTAAAGTTTGAAACACCGTTGCTTCGTATACCTGCTGCAATGAAAGGCGCAAGTAACGCGTATAATATGCAGGGAAGTATCCGTAATTTTCATTTATTAGGATAATGGTGACCTTCATAAGTGATCAAACACTGGCCAAACCTTTACTAGGGAAACTCAGGAGACACACCAGCAGTACACATCATTAGCTCACCTGACTGAAAGTCAGGATGAGCTGTAGTGATTACTCACCGTCCGGCGTCCGGCGTCCGGCGTCCGTGAACATGGTGTTTTCACTTGCCCCTCCTAAACCACTGAACCAGTTTTAGTTGTATTTGAGGTGATCGCATTTTGTTGTTTTTTTCCAAATCAACATGCCCAGCCTCATAGGGAGGGGGCGGAGGAAAATCTACCAAAATTCTTTAAAATATCTTCTTCTCATTAACCAGTGGGTACAATGACTTGATATTTGGTATGCAGCTTCCTTTTGAGGTGTAGACTCAAGTTTGTACAAACAAAGTTCGTGGATCAATATTTGCCTTTGTAATGGGAAGGGGCGAGATTTTTGGCCCCGCCCAAAATTTATTTTCCGAACATATGGTCCGATTTGAACCAAGTTTGATATGTCGTATTACTGAGTCGTAAGTACTTGACTCATGCAAAAAAAAAAAAAAAAATTCCCTGTACCCGTGGGAACCTCAGAAGCTACAAATAGAATTTTCTTTTCAAATGCCCACATTTCCCAAACCACACGGGACAGAGAACTGTTATTTCGTATAAGGCATCCTTAGGACCAGTCGAATTGAATGGTAAAAAAAAATGTCATCGGCTGTGTTAGGGTATTTTATAGGGGGGCGGGGGGGGGGGGCATTGAAAAAATGCTGAATCAGCATATTTACAAAAAAATGTAAAACATTTTTTGTCCACAACTACTGATCAGAATCTTTTGATATTTGGTATACAGCATCCACAGGGGGTCAGATACAAGGGTATTAAAATGAATCCCCCTTGGTTCATATTTGGGCTCGATACAGGAGCCTGAATTTTTACCTTAGGGCATTATGGGAAATGATCTTTAAAAATTGTCTTCTTCAGATCTACCAGTCAGAATGCTTTGATATTTGGTATTCAACATCTTTAGAAGGGTTAGATTCAAGTTTGTTCAAATCGAGTGCCTTGGTTAATATTTTGGCTCCCCATGGGAGCACGAATTTTGGCTTGGTGCAATATGAGTGAATTTCTTTAAATATCTTCTTCTTCAGCTCCACCAGTCTTATTTGGTATACAACATCTCTAGGTGTGTGTGTAATATTTTAGTACTTAATTTTCATTTCAAATTTAGCACTTTTCTTCCTTTGTAACTCTATATATGATGTTTAAAAACTGCTTACTGGGGCTGGTCCAAAGTTAAATTATATTTGCTGCCAGTGAAAAAATATAGTCGAGCATCGTTTCAGAACACGCAAAGATGGAGCTTTGTAAAACTGTGATTTCAGAGTTGTTTGTGAAATTGGCATCCTGACAAAATACGGATCATCGCACCTATTGAAGTGATTCAACCCATTATGCTGTATTATCCCTCAGAAAATAAAGGGAAACAAACGAAAAGACAGACTGGAGAAAGAAGATATATGTAGTTCAGATTGTTTTGATGTTTGATTTTATTCAGGTTATTTTTCATGGGAAGGCTAGGGCACGTCGGTCACCTCTGCGATATTGCGTAGCAGTATATCATCAGCATAAAGCAGTTCAAAGGACGGACCTCAAGGTCGACTGTTGCACAGAAAGAGTTAAAAATACTACCTCTATATAAATTGTTCTAATCCTTTCGGTCTACATTGGGTTACGCCATTATCTCTGGAAGTATCTGATCAGTGGCATCAATAGGCAAAGTCTGCATCTATTATTTGGGGCTAGACCAATAAACATTTTCAACATGCAGCCCTGGGATTGCACGTTGAAAATATTGATTGGTCTACCCCGAAAATTCATCGAGAAACCATTTACTTTAGATAATCAGGGCGTATCTAGAACCTGGATAGCGGAAAAGCGGAGTTTTGTGTTCAAAGGATTCATAACTTTAGTGCTGGAATTTTTTATCGTGGGGCTGTTCGATCGAATCTGACTGTATCAAAAGCGTTAATGACCTTAAATGAGACATCTAATTCTTTTTGTTCCAGTGTGTGTGGAGGAGGTGGTGGTGGTGGTAGGGGGGGGGGGGGGGGGTCACAAAGCATTGCAGTGCCTTTTATGTGTAGCAAAGGTGTACACTCGCTTTTACTTTCGTCTTAAAGGAATACTCAGGTACTTATAGACATTTGATGAGTTCAAATGTGATAGTTTCTTGCTGTTACCCAACGTAACGGCCAAAACCTGCCAGCTCTATTCTCAAAAATCGCCAATTAATTTTCATTATTTTTTCATTTTTTTGTCTCAAAAACATAGGTTATGACCCCTCTTTGGAACGAGCTCGTCGAGCTCGTTCCAATGAGGGGTCATAACCTATGTTTTTGAGACACAAAATGAAAAAAAAATATAGTTATTCAAGATTTTGTTTGCAAGTATCGTCTGCTTTTCATATCAGGTAAAGGGTTAATGGTTCTTCTATCATTGTGATACTGCTATCATGGCCCCTACATCTACTAAATAGTCCTATGTGATAAGTTCATGCTATCGAAAGCTCCATTGATCCCAAATAACGAAACGAGCCATATTTTACAAAAACCTTGATGTTGTAAATAAGCCACCTGCATGGGAAATGGTTGCATGACTCTCATTTTTTTTTTTAAATTTACACTCATAAAAAGAGATCTACAATAATCGATTAATTTATATTTTAAACCGATATTCTATCGATGTTTAATATCGTTAATCTGTGAGTTTTGTTACCTATTTACAGGAATGTTAGTAGATGGCGAAAAACTACTCCTAGGCAGCTGCTGGTTGTATTTCAGTACCATAGAATTTTTAGAACCTGAAAAATTGTCGGCCATTAGGCAACCACTTGGTCGGGGACGAATCTGTTTAACAAATAAAAGGGTTCTAATATTGTCGGCAGAAAACAACATAACAGGTAATCAGTTTTAATATTATCAACCCTTCACTCCCCTGTTGCAAAACGGTTTTACGAGTTTTTTTTTTATATATTTCCTTCAAATGCCTTGCAATGTTAAAGTGTACTTGTTGATCTTGGCAACTACCCATCGTTTCCTTCCTCCCATTCCTTACACCAACCTACTTTTCACCCTTTAGTCTTTACCCAACGTAACGGCCAAAACCGGCAAGCGATATTAACAAAAATCACCATTCAATTTTCATTATTTTTTAATTTTTGTCTCAAAAACATAGCTTAATAAACCTCATTGGAACGAGCTCCTTGAGCTCGTTCCAAGGAGGGGTCATAAGCTATGTTTTTGATGCAAAAATGAAAATATTCTGTTATTCAAGTATTTTGTTTGCGATGGTCGTCTGCTTTACGTGTTAGGTAAATGGTTAACATCGGGGATGGTTTATACACGTGGATTGTACTTAAACGTGGTCTCAGGACGGTAGATAATTTAGGATGCAACTCGCTTCCTTTTCATTGTCTGATGAGAGGATAACCTGGATGCTTCATGAACATAACGAATTCAATCAACAAATTTCCATCCCCTTTCGTCAAGCTCGCACACCCCCCCCCCCCCACCCCCACACATCCCCCCCCACCCCCACACACACACTCCTTCTCACACACACACACAGATACACTCCTATATACACGCACACATGGTTTTATAAATATGCACACATCGTTACTTAGAAACATGCAAAATACCGAATTTCAAGCAGCATTTTTTCCCCATAATGCTCCTAGGGATTTAATTTAACCAATTCAATCTTGTTTGTTTCATTCTTGTTTGATGGAGCCCACTGAGCTATGTTAAACAAGATTGAATTGATTAAATTACCAAGTGCATGTAAAGGGGTTAAGGGATGTCAAGATAAAGTTTCTTAATTCTTGTAAACATATTAGGATTTATTTATTTTATATATTCTTATGTTTTCAACGAAAAATAGTTTGAAGTAGCCAATATTGTGAAGTCTATAAACGACTAAATACGTGATGGCTCAATCAGATATGTCGATAAAAAAAAAAGCAAAATCATTTGTCTTCGAAACAAACTGAGATGGCGCTGATTGCATTTGAACCGAGATGCAGACGAGAGTATCGGTGACGACTGTGCCACTAGCGAAAACGTAGATATCCCGCCTTTCGAAAGGCATTAACCCCCATATACCGCGAGAGTGCACCATGGGGAAAAATTGAAGATGTAAATTTTGATATTTCGACATCATGTTGCTGGCGGTAAAACACGTTTTAAAGAAATCCTGTAGTTATTGGCTCAGGACCAGGACTGGCAAAATGTAAGCGAAAGATTCGAGGAGGCTTGACACTAATGTCCAACACAATATTAGACGCGAGAGATAAATTGATTTCACCTTGACTTTGTTGTGCTAGAGAAGTAAGTTTATCTTAGCTATTTGGGATTAAAGACAAAGATAGCATGGGAATATGTACATATATCGTCTGCTGTCATGTCTGGTAGCATAAAGCTCCCAAAACCACCAGTCACATTCTTTAAGGAATTCGATGTTGTTGTGGCCTGGAACTCTTGCCCCTAAATCGTCCATCGCCCATGTTTTAGATTTATTCGACTGGAATAATTCAGTTGGTCAGAAAAGCGAACCTATGGTTCGCCTTTCCGACCAACTGAAATATTCAATTCAACTGAATCTAAAAGTACCATAAACATTCATTTTCCTTGAATCGACTCGAGAAATGTTTCTCAGTCGAGAATTTATTTGACTGAATCTCTAATGACTTTACAATACGTATAGACATGTTTGTCAACTAAAAACTTATGAATGAAGACCACGGCTGTAGTTTTATTATTTCGCCACTACTTATGTTATCTTGTGTTTTCAAGGCGAAATAAATATTTATTGATAGGAATCTCTATAACTGAAGCACGAAAGAACATCTGTGTAATTATCTTTATGAATAAGGGGACATCACATTAAACCAACAGTAGTGTGCCCGCAAACTGCACGAAAAGTAGGTAAATATACGGCCCATAATAGCGTCGCATTCCTTACAGAATTGGACTGGGGGCCTGTGAGCTTAAGGTAGAATGTGGCCATTCATTCGAACAATAGCAACACATGACCAAAGGGTCAGGTGTTTTGCGTTGTAGAGAGAACTATTGAATCGAATTCCGTAACAGAATAGGGAAAAATTTCGATAATGTTGTGTGTTAAGAATGTTAAAGGTAATGGGTCATCATTATGCGTTTGTTTAATGTCAAAGGTAACATCTTAATTTAAAGCAGGATAATTTGTTTGGGTTGCGCATACAACATTTCTATGAACACCTTTGTAACCATTCTATCTGACAGTTTGGGTTATGAACTTTAAACCCATGTGTTTTTGCACATATTACAAGAGCTAAAATCCGAAATAAAATCCGACATCGCTAGATGAGAAAGCTTTGGTCTAGGATTGGGCCGTTTTTGTCTTCAGAAAATCAAGAAATGACCTTAAAATATAGCCGGGATGCCGTGACTCTTTAGTAAGAGCATTAGACTTCAGTTCAAAGTTCGTAGGTTCGATCATGACCAGCGTCATCTCCGTTGTGGCAACATCACTTAATCCCAATTACCCACTTGGGAGCACGATGTGCTAACGAGTGCAGCACGTCAACGGTATGCTTGTCTTCTGCCGATGCTCAATCTTCTTGTGCATTGTCAGTAAGTCCGACAGTTACTCGCCGCTGGTTCTCTCCGGGTACGCTGACTTCGTCCTCTAAAACTGTCCGACACCACACATGGTGAACTTTTTCCTATCCCCCCTTGGTACGCGTGCGCTCAAAATTTGTAGTAGAACTCTATAGAGAAAATAATTAAGGTTGGGGTTTATTTTTGGAATAGTCCATCATCGGTTTATGAAGTCCATGACAAGTGCTTTTCCAATTTGATAAAATTGTTTTAAAATAAAAGCAAAGATTCGCCTGATGGACCTCCAGGTTTCACTCGAACGTCCAATAGCTGAAATTTAGCTCGTACCCTACAGTATTTATTTATTTATTGGGGGCCAGTGTCACCACATGTCGGACAGTTTTACGGGTGGAGGAAGCCTGAGAGAACTATCAAGCAACGGCGAGCAACAGCCAGACTCCCCAACGTACTAACTCCACCACCGTAGTGTGCTCCATCGGCGTGCAGTACACCTTAGTACCGAGCGCCACCGTGTACCCATGTCGGCAATCGGGATGAAGTGCCTTGCCCAAGTACACAACACAGTTACTCCTGGCGGGGATCTGTAGCAGGATTACGGGGTTAAATTGATGTTCGAAGTGATGGAGGGAAATTTATGTTCTTATCGGTGCTCAGCCGACAGCCAGTGACTGTCGTCTGAACCCCAGTTCGGACGTAAATCTTGCCACCTTATCAATGCCCTCAGTATGAAACAAATTAGTCACAAAATTATCAATAAGAATACACTAATTACGCGGATAGAAGTTTATTCTTTAGGGCTCTCGACGTCTCCCACAGCTAGCTGTGTCCGCTGGATCAACCTCACATCATCTTCATTTTCTCACGGTTTGTGATACAAAGTGTCTGTTCACTTCTCGTTACTTCCTCCTCGCGGTGTTAACTTCACAGTCATTCGGGCTTAACATGTATAATGTTCTGCTTGTGTGACTCTATCAGCGTTCTCACAGTTCAATCACAATTTCAATCGGCGTCTACCAAAGTTCCCCATCACTTTGTGCCTTGTCTGGTTCTCACGGGGTTAAGTTATTCTTCGCCTTCAGATATATACTTAACAAAGCTTACATAAAAATATTCTGCAAAGTGTTCTCAACATCACCAATTCTCGCAGCGCCTAAAACTATCTTATCTCGCGAGGTATTCAAGCGCTTACTCAAGCTCCTAATACGGTTTCTAGACCTCAGCGTTACAGCTTTTACTTCTTTGGCGACTATGCCACTACGGTTCGCAACCGTTAACAAACAACTATCGGTTCCTTACAACCCTCAGGGGGTTACGACAATACGCGGACTTTAAATCTCGGTGCTTATGACCCTCGACAACCAAGGCTAAATTCGGACCTTCTCTAAGTGCCCTCAGGCCAACTGCCTATGTATGTCTTGCCTTCTAAAACAGGTAATGCCGTTTACCTAAATGCACAGAGTTCCTTGAGCTCGTACTTCCTGTTCCTGATTCTATTCTCATATACGGTGACCAACTTGGCCTGCGACTGCTCCTATTCTAAATATTCTAAATATAAGCTCTGCTCCCCCCCCCCCCCCCCCTCACAACACAACGTGCCTATACTTTCGCACCGATGCGGCACCTTCTCTAACCTATAGCATGGGACCTCCCCATCTAGTCGCAACGACCCACAGCATTACACACCTTCTGACTGGAATTGGCTGGAATGAATTTTTCGAGAAATCCCCCGATTTTTATTTAGATATCCAGAACATTTATTCTCGGTTAATCGCTTCTCTTGAACATGGCCGCTTAGATTTATCTTAATTTAACACTCGCTTTAAAGTTCTTTTGAAAGACTCGCATTTTGGTGTCTTTTGACATTTCGGAGACAGGATAGATGCGCAATATGGGTGAGTGTCCAGAACATATGTGGTGCACTGTATTCTACAATTAAATATTAACTGGCTGTAATTACATTGATAGCTATTGCAGAAGAGAATACTGTCTCTCGTACTATTGATCTGTTATCAGATAGCCCATGTGGCGTTCAACAAGTGCGCCATAATGGACGTTAAACTTTCATACTAAATTACAAGAGTTCGAGTGACAAATCGGTTTTCGGGATCCGTTATGTACCCATATTTACGTTTCATGATTAACCCATTCGGAAGGATTATCGAAAATATTTACACTTTTAACCCTTTACCCAACGTAACGGCCAAAACCGGCCAGCGCTATTCTCAAAAATCGCCAATTAATTTTCAAAATATTTTCATTTTTTGTCTCAAAAACATAGGTTATGACCCCTCGTTGGAACGAGCTCGTTCCAACGAGGGGTCATAACCTATGTTTTTGAGACAAAAAATGAAAAAAATTAGTTATTCAAGAATTTTTTTTGCAAGTGTCGTCTGCTTTTCATGTTAGGTAAAGGGTTAAACAAGAAAATCGCCACCTTTGGCTATCATCTTGACAGGATCGAACAGTCGACTTTTCTGTTTGACGTCCAATTCCGTAACCACTGAGCCACCGTGCTCCCTGCTTTTCAATTATGTGTGATTTAAATCTCTCGTGTGTTGTTTTTTCAACTTCCATTTTGATTTGAAGTTTAGTCATTTTCTTCCCATACAACTCGGTATAAAATGTTTAAAAACGGCTTACTATGGCTTTTTCAAAATTTAAATTATTATATATACATTCTGTGTAAAAACCTAGCAGGACATCATTTCAGAACAAGCAAAGATTGAATGTTGTAAATCAAAAGGAATGTATAAACTGGGTTTTTATCTTCCTACTTCCATTTCGCATTTCACAAAGGAGGGTTTTTTTGTAATCTCTGTTGAGATTTCAGAGATGTGTTAGGTTGGAATCCTGACAATAAATGAATGATTGCCCCCGTTTGACGTGATTCTAAAGCTGTTTTATCTGGCAATAAATAATCAGAGTAGACAAATCCCAAATAAATCACGGAAAAGGTTAATATTCATTGTTCCGAGCGTGATCTTCACTATCGGGTGCGTCGTTAAATAAATAAATAAATAAATAAATAAATAAATAAATAAATAAATAAATAAGTTGGGTTGAAAATCAACCCAAATAAACTGGGTCGAGTGAATAGGAACCCAACTGGATTCATATACACTTAATCCAGTTGATTTGAATTAAATAATTACCAACTGATTTTAGAGTGTATAGCGTTTTTGTAAAACTAAATTGGATTTGAATTTCAATTACTAACCCTAAAGCGAATATGTTGTAATTTGTAACCATCTTACACAGTTTAGCAATCAAAATGGTACCTCTATAAAATGAATATATATAAACACCCTAGTAGTGTTACTGACATGCTTACCATCCTAAATTGGCCGACTCTTGAGCAGCGCCGATTATATACATCCATGGTCTTACTGTGTAAAATCCACCACGACCTTGTAAAAAATAAAAGACACTGCTCCTCTTACTCCTACTAGAGATCACAAGTATGTTAGTCCCCATGCAGTGCCCAAATATATCTCAAATTCCTTCTACCCTCGAACTATCAACGCATGGAATAAGATCCCATACTCAATGGCAAGCTTAACAGATCTAGATGAGTTCGAATCCACCTACTACAAGTACATTTTCAAAGTCAAATAGTCATCTAAACAAATCTTTTATCAGTTTACAAAAAAAAAAAAAAAAAAAAAAATCATTCATGCGCCTCCTTATAATCTTCAATTCTTTGAAGGCTAGGAGTATGATGTAGATGTAGATGTATAAAATTATTCCAGAAACACAAGTAACGTGTCCGCTGATGGACCTCCAAGTTACATCCAGTGTTTAATCAGCTGATGCTTTGCCTGTGATTCTTTGTTATTTTATTACACACCTGTCCTATGTAATCCCCATCTTCAGTAATATTAAACCGTGCGGAAAAGAAAAATCTGGAAGCTAAAATGGAAGCTAAATTTCACTAGAATTTTCTTCTAATCGTGCAACGTAATTACAATTTGAATCGAGAGCGATAGGTGAAAATCGTCCCCTGAGTTCCAATGTGTTCTATGTGCCAGTAGAACACATTGGAACTCAGGGGACGAAATAGTAATACGGGTTCCTCTCGCAAATTTGGTTGGCGATAAAATGTGTCCTTTTTGTTGATAGTTGTCAAATGATTTGCTGAGTGACCTTCTCATAATTGTTTTTAGTCAAGTTGTGACGAAGTCAAACTCGACTTATAGTTTGATGACTGGCGGGCGGGCGGGCGGGCGGGCGGGCGGGCGGGCGGGCGGGCGGGATTCGTAAACAATTGATTTCCGGGTGATAACTTGATAATGGTTCCACCCACGTTTATGAAACTTCATATGTAGGTTGGCCTCGGTGAGAAGAAGAACTCTATTTATTTTATACTCACTAGGTCAATGGTGAAGGTCACAATGACCTTGAACATACTACATCATAAACAATTGGTTTCCGAATGATAACTTGACTATGGTTGAACCCACATTCATGAAACTTCATATGTAGGTTGGCCTTCGTGAGAGGAAGAACCCTATTTATTTTGGACTCGCTAGGTCAAAGGTCAAGGTCACAGTGACTCTGAACATAGTAAATCAAAACACTTGGTTTCCGGATGATAACTTGATAATGGTTTGACCCATGTTCATGAAGCTTCATAGATAGGTTGGCATCAGTGAGAGAAAGAACCCTACTTATATTGGACTTGCTAGATGAAAGGTCAAGGTCACAGTGGCCTTCAACATAGTAAATCTGTAAACAGTTGGTTTCCGGACGATAACTTGATAATGGTTTGACCCACGTTCATGAATCTTCATATGTAGGTTGGAATTAGTGAGAGGAAGAATCCTATTTATTTTGGACTCGCTCGGTCAAAGGACAAGGTCACATTGACCTTGAACATAGTAAATCCTAAACAATTGTTTCCGGGTGATAACTTGACTATGGTTCAACCCACATTTATGAAACTTCATATGTAGGGTGGCCTTCTTGAGAGGAAGAATCTTATTTATTTGGGACTCGCTAGGTGAAAGGTCAAGATCACGGTGACCTTCAACATAGTAAATCGTAAACAATTGGTTTCCGGATGATAACTTGATAATGGTTTGACCCACATTCATGAAATTTCATAGGTAGGTTGGCCTAGGTGAGTGGATGACCCCTATTTATTTTGGACTCGCTAGGTCAAAGGTTAAGGTCACAGTGACCTTGAACATCATAAATCGTAAACAATTGGTTTCCGGACGATAACTTGATAATGGTTCCACCCACGTTCATGAAATTTCATAGGTAGGTTGGCATTGGTGCAAGAAAGAGGCCTATTTATTTTGGAATCACTAGGTCAAAGGTGAAGGTCACAGTGACCCTTCACATAGTAAATTGTAAACAACTGGTTTCCGGACGATAAGTTGATAATGATTAAACCAACTTTTGTGCTGTAACAACTCGACATTGGATCGGTGATCTTATCGGCATTTTTTATAGACGTGAAGGTGTGAAATAAACACAGAACGACACACGCGTGTGAATGGGTTAATCGATATGGCACGAGTGCCGGCTCAGAAGGATAAATCGAGAGGCCGCTGTGGCCTCTCGATTTATCCTTCTGCGCTGGCACTCCTGCCATATCGATTAACCCATTCGCACGCGAATGTCGTTCTGTGTTTAGAATTCGACTTTTATGCTTGAAACTCTATCACTTGATCGTTTTCTCATTAAATTACTCTGCCTACAATACTGTTTAAGCCATGAGCGTAGCGACATAGGTTTTGGGGTGGTGTTGAGGCTGTCATAGTCTCCGGATTCCGTCCAAATATTCAGCGGTTGGAAAATCACGAGTAACAGTTGAAAAATTCTCGCTCAAGTGTTGGAGTGCAAATGATATTCTCAAATGTTGAATATTCGGCAGCCGGGGTGGGGGGGGGGGGGGATGATGCAGTTGCAAATTGGAAAAGACACACCCTTTAACCAAGACCCATAGTCATTTCCCACTGGTAAATAGCGTCAGCGTTGTAGCCACCGAACAACAGGCCAAAATAATGAGCGAAGTTAATTACACAGTACTTTTTTCAAAAAGTTGGTACTGCACCTTGCAGGTCAGCCGGGTCGCTTCTGATGCCACTGTAGAATGGTAAAAAATACTGCTATTTGATTTTAAAAATGGATTCAACAGTAAAGAATGAATGTTTTATTGAAACTAAAGGGGCCGGAATTTTAAATGATCTTGACTATATAAAGTGCACACTACGAAGGTTAACAGTACTTTCTTTTTGTTTCTTCTCAGACTTGAGATTGAAGGAGTATGGAACATCGGTCAAGGTTGATGATGGAGGTTACAAATTAGAAGCGTCCACGTACAACAGTATCTTCTACCAAAATCTTCCACTAACAAGTTTCCACAGTGCCGAATTGAGAGTAGAAGTTGGAAATTGTGTGGAGAGTAAAATACAGAAAAGGAAGCCTGTTTGTTGTGGTCTTTGTGGTTGTGTTGGTGTGAGTATTTTTTATGCTTTTTCCTGTCATTTGTTACGTTGGATAAAGGGTTAAGTAATTACAACGTACAATACTCTATTTGGTTACTTCAGACCTTCAGTTGTGTGGTAGACTATATGTGTGAAATAATTACAACCCTCTAAGTTACGCCTCTTGTTGGGTGGCTTTCCTTCGCCGAGGGCTATCAGAACTTTGCATTTTCGCAGTTGGTACCCTGTTTTTCTTTCCGCTTAATTCCAGAAAGTACTTAATTTCAGTGCTGACACTGGGCATTAAGGGAAGAAAAACAATCTGTATATACGACTTTATTATATGCTAGCCTGTGAATTATCGCAAATTATCTAAAAGATATTTCATTTCTCGATGTCTATCGACTCGATAGATATCAAGAAATATTCCTCGGTAGCTTCCTAAATGACGTCACGTTTCGGAGCATGACGTCGCCTTGAAGGAACGATCAGCTGATCTTTGTTATTGTTTTGAAACGTACGCATTTGGGGTCGAATTGGGCTGAATATTGTGCAATAAAATGTCTCGTAGCGTATAATAAAAAAGAAAATCTTCTCTATTTTAGTCAGTGTCGGGAATTATCTCATGATGGTGGACATGAAAGTTTTATTTTTCGCGAGCGCTTACGCGATGCCATTTTTGGCTTACGATCTTGGGGACTGGCGCGGTTTGAATGCGAATTTCTGCCATCTGATTGCGACATGTCATCCAATTGTTGATTTGTCCAGGTACCGATACCGGTTTCGGCGGGACAGGCTCTGTCCCGTCCAGGTACCGGTTATGTTAGTACCGGCGGTACTTTGACATGCCTGGATATGGCTGACTGCCTGCATTGACTGCTACAGAACAGAAGCCATCTTCGAGTTTTCCAGTACGTGTAAAAGGTCGCATTTATACATCAGTTTCTAAAAAATGTTGCATGGTGACTTAGTTTTATAACTAGATGAGACTTCCTCCGATTTTGGTACCAGTTGCCCGGCAAAATGGTCGCCATCTTGGATTTCTTCAGACCATTGTCCATAATTCCTTCAGCATGGGCTACAGCCCGTAGTTCCTTCTCGATCATTACCAAATTCCATATGCATGTTCAGATTTTCACCTTGATCAGAACGTCATTTTGTAGTCACGGTCGGCCGCTCGCAATGGTCGCCGCAGCACCATCTTGAATTTCTTCAGCGCAGGCTACAGGTCGCATTTATTTACCAATTTTCTTGAAATCTGGCGGATGATTTGATGAAAACGTCCTCTTTTGGTAGTTGCTGGCCATCCATAATGGCCGCCCCATGAATGAGCCATCTTAAATTTCTTCCAACCACTGCCCATAATTCATTCAGTATGGGCTACAGTCCTCATTTCTTTCAAATCATCATCACATTTCATACACATGTTTAGGTTCGAATCTAGATGAGAACATTTTATTTAGATTACTTCTCTGCCAGTAACAGACGTCACAGCAACCAACTTGGATTTTGTTCAGTACAGGCTACAGGTTTCATTTATGCAACAACTTTCTTGCAATTTGGCAAGTTGACTTAGTATCATTAGTTCATTAGTAGATGAGAATATCCATTTTGGCGTTTAGGTTGGTCTCCCATAATGAGCACGACGGCAGCCATCTTGGATTTCATCAGAATACATAGCAGATCGCATTTATGCATCCATTTTCTTGGGACTCTGCGGGATGATTTTGAACGACTGATGTTCTATTTTGGCCCTCAAAAAATTGGTTATGACCCCCTCGATGGAACGCGCTTTTTTTAAAACAGTAGAAGGGTTTTTGTGAAGAGTGTTGACGGGATATTGTTATGTTAGGTTATTTTTTGAAGGAGTTTAACAATACTGTCGACAGCCAGGGTCACCTCGTGTTAGACAGATTTATGGGTGGGGGAAGTTGGAGTACCCTACCCAGAGAAAACCAATGAACAGCGATGAACAACTGTCAGCCTCCCTAACATATTAACTGCGCACAAGCAGGGCTAGCATTGGTTGAAGACAAGTGCACCATCGACCTGCACTACGCCGCAGTACACAGAGTCACCATATCCCACGTGGACAATCGTGATTAAGTGCCTTGCATGTTAGGTGAATCGTAATATAAAACGTTATTATTTTTGTTATACAACACTGACCTTTTATATTTTCAGGTTGGTCGGTGTACAACATCATGGTATGCTTCTCCACCCATGACAGCCATTTTTAACAGACGAGAACTACGACTCGGAGTTGCAATGCCTCCCTGGCACACAAAAACAACGTTTGTAATCCATCTGCAGCCAGATATGCCAGTGACCACTGCAAGAGACTTTGTAGCCCAGTTACAAGTTCACGCGCCTCATATGCAATAAATGTACTGTCCTTCACCCCGTGCCAAACTATTTAGTGCATAGCAAAAACAAAAGAAGCATTTCAGCTCGAACTGTCTTGATTGGATAATATCGTTATTATTCACTAGAGGGTCGAAAATGTACAGTATTTTTTACCCTGTTCGCTACAGATACACAGATCGTCCACTGAGTTTCAATGTGTTCTATGTGCCTTCTGGCACATAGAACACATTAGAACTCAGGGGACGAGATTATAAGGATTTTGTGATGTGAAGTCGTATAATCCCCGTATTCCATGACAGTATAACAGTCGTACCGATATCGAAACAAATGAACTATTGTATCAAGAGGAGGCACTTGTTACGAATTTGAAAGCATCTCGATGATTTGAAACTTTTCGAATCCGAGCGATTCGAATTAGCACGATTTCGAATCGAATTACGGAAGTTTGCAGGGCCTTAGTAGTTTTGTCGATTTTACTCAATCAAGTCGGTTCCGAGAAGTATATGCTTTGTTGTGTACAATCCACATTTTTAAACTGAATGAATGTTTTTCGAAAGGACGTACTGAATGAGTATCGAATCATAATGAGCTTACAAGAGCGCCGGAAATGGGAGCCGGGGTTAGCTCCCCCTTGCCCCAAGGCAGAGGGCAGCGCATGCCCGTTTTCACCAGAAGTGAAAAAGACGTTACTTTTCTAGAACTGTAACTGAGAAACTCTCGAGTATTCATTTGTAACGTTTTGTACGTGTGCCAATCCAAGGTGTGTGTGATGGGGAGGGGGGATTAGGGAAAATGGCGGCGGATGGTCGATAATCGTCAATCAATCGGCGGGTGGGCTCTAAAGCTTTATATCGTGTCTGGAGTGCAACAAGGAGCTAGCAGTGCAAAACCATTGCAGATGGCGCTTTGTTGTACCCAAAGAACGATATAGAGACGTACAATGTCAAAACTACATGCATTGAGTTTCACATTACAATTTATGACACGTTGTAAAATACCCGTCTTAGATGTAGATGAGTGCCCTTTTTATTCTCCTACTTCTGACGATGTAAGCAATCATCGAATTCAAATTTGAATTTGGTGATCAATATCGGGGGCGTAGATTGGAGGATAGTAAACTCTTTCACCAATTATTTTGTCGGAAATTTATAGTTCTGTCGAATCGTTTCATTTTCAGCTGTCCCCTTTCATGCTGTCAATAACTATCATTTGTCACATGGACGTAGAAAAAGAGGTGCCTGGTGGGCCGATCAGTATGGGGAATCTTGCGTCATTTAGCCATTCAGTTTAAGAAAAGCGTGTCCATGCTAAGTTAGGACTCCACCTCGAGCTTGTAAGTAAGCAGGCTGTCATCTGCAGAACGAGGTCTCCAGAGGGTGGATTTGGAAATGCTATTCTGCATAGCAGGACAGCATTACTAATCTTACCCTCTGGTGACCTCAATATGAATCAAGGTCTCGGGCCAAAACAGCGAGAGGTACCCAGATGAGACATTGAAGGATTCTAGTCCACTTTATGGAAACGCATGAGCAATCTCACCCTCTGAGGACCTCATTCTGCTAATGACAGATTGCGTATTTACAGCTCCATCTACCTTGATACAGGGGTCACGGACATGAACTTTCATCAGAAATTTTCGATAGAACAGACCACATGTACCTGTCAAAGATGTCATGGTTTCGCGCTACCCACAGAAAAAAGCAACCCTCAAAATCAGAGTCATTGTGATAACATCCATTAGTTTTTTAACACATTTCTTTGTTGAAAGAAGATATGCCCATTAATGCGGCAGGAGGTCGACAAATCATAAAATGTCCGACTGGGACTAGCAACGAAAATTTAAAAAAGTGGCCACATATCGTTTGTGACAAGCAGAATTACTCTCCGTCGCTAGTAGAAAACTAATGGAAACCCGTTGGTCTGGCCTCTTTCGTCTACTTTGCATGGCTAGTTTTTGTCTGAAATTTTACGGTTTTCCCTTCCCCTGCCCATTCCCGGTAAAGCTCAAAGTAGTTGTCTCCATTTCGTAAACTCGTTGGGTGTGGTATCACAGTACTAAATATTTTCCCATAGGCGACCATCATAATGCTCAGGCGAAAAAAATATGATCGCAACACTTTAATTTTGGCATTCAAAAATTTTTCTCAAGTATATCCCTTCAGACAACTTTTTCTGACCCGAAAACCGTGGCAGGGGGTCATGAAACAAATAAGAGAGAAAAACTCATAGGAAGGGAAGTATCTACAATAATACAAGATTTAGAATGCTTCAAACGTTTATTGGAACAATATATTTTCCCAAGCCTGCTTAAAGTCAGAATTTGCATCACTTCCATATGGTATCGCTGAACTAAATATTCGAATTAGAGTTACCCGCCTTGAAATCGGAAATGATGCAATCTCTAAAAATAAACAGCCTTGGGAAAATATATTGTTTCACTAAACGTTTGAAACATTCTATTGACGTCTTGCACTGTAGTTGAATATTCCTGATAAAAAGAGGGTGATTTGATGAGTTTTGGACCTAAAAAATACAATTTACTATTTGTGTGTTTTTGCAGAGAATTCCCTGAAAAATATGTTCACGTGACCAGTACGTTCCTTCGTGCCATTTCTTCTCTCTTATTTGTTGCATGACTTCCTGTTTTCGGGTCAGAAAAAGTTGTCTGAAGGGCTATATTTGACAAAAATATTTGAATGCCAAAATTAAAGTGATGCGATCATAATGTTTTTGTCTGAACGTTATAATGGTGGCCTATGGGAAAATATTTAGTTCTGTGATACCTATAATGTCGATATCGAGTTTACAAAGGACGAAAAATGCTTGGACTTTTGATAAAGTTATCTACGCCATAAGCCCTGTTTTGTTGAGTGAAGTTGAGAATCACTGTAAACGTAATGTCTTTGAACGATGATGAGTGAACGTGTAAATAATCAGGATGGTTTCCGTTTGAATTGTAATTATATTTATTTAAAGTGTATATGTTGATAAATTATGTAAGCATGCTATATATTCATTTTGTATACATATTGCTTGATTTTTAAACAGAACTCGCTCGTCCCGGAGTGATGTTTTATAAAAATTTCTAGGGTTCACACTGGTCCAAAACTCTCTGCTGCCATATTTTTTATCATTCTGGATATTTTTAAGCGAGGTGTTTTGGTGCCAAAACGCTAATAGGAGGGAAGTGGTGTACTTCGCTGTCTGATCCAAATAACTTGATCGAGTTTTAAAAAGTGAAGTGGTAATTCGTCCCCTGAGTTTCAATGTGTTCTATGTGCCTCCTGGAACTCAGGGGTCAGACTATTACAAGAGTGTAGAGCTGAAACGGTTAAAGGGTTTTCTTGATCGATTAATCACATGGATAAACCTCAGTTAATCGATTAATCACTTGTCCTTTTACCTTATAGGTCGCTGAATAATTGCCGTGCCGTTGATAATTTATAGTATTAACCCTTTACCCAACGTAAAGGACAAAATCGACCAGCTCTACATACAAAAATCTTCATTCAGATTTTATTATGTTTCAATTTTTGTGACAAAAACATAGCTTATGATCCCTCATTGGAACGAGCTCGTTGAGCTCGTTCCAGTGAGGGATCATAAGCTATGTTTTTGACACAAAAAATTTTTAGTAATTCAAGAATCTATTTTGTCGTCTGCTACTCGCATTGGGTAAAGGTTAACTTACGAAGGGCCAGTTACAGCCACTATTACAGTATAATGATCATAGTATGTCATCACGTATTTTGCATGCTTTACTCTGTCTCATATAACTGATGTGAGTCAGTGTGACAATGTTTGCCTGTTTTGGAGCAAGTTTGTTCCTTTGTCAACCCAGAAAATACAGTAGTTCAAAAGTAATGGTTAATCGATCAATTACTTTTTTGATCGATCAAGACGTTGATCATTGGTTAATCGATTAACTCTACAAGAGTGGACCGACAATAGGTCACCGAAAAAAAATCCGACAGAACTCGAAAGTCCTGACAAAATCATCGGTAGGCGAAGAGGGCGAGCACCTAAGTGATATTTATTTATTTACTTATTGATGTTTAAGGTCACATATTTATGCACAATGGCTAATCATGACCGTGACAGTTTTACGGGTGGAGGAAGCCGGAGTACCCGGAGAGAACCACCGAGCAACGACGAGCAGCTGCCAGCTCCCCAACATCGTAGCTCCGCACTGCAGCAAGACATGCGTACCATCGACGTGCAGTACGCCTTAGTACACGGCGTCATCGTGCCCCCACACGGGCAATGGAGATGAAGTGTCTTGCCCAAGCACACAACGCAGTTGCCGCAGGTGGGATTCGAACCAAGGACCTCTCGGCTTGCAGCCCGCACCTCTACCTACTGAGCCATCGCGGTCCCACCTAAGTGATATGTATACGTCACTGATTCAATTAATTTCCAGGCTGATTGCTCTTGATAGGTACACGTGGTGTTGCACTTAAATAACAACAGATTAATCGATTAATTACTGTTAATCCACTTGGCTCGGCGAGTCGCGAGTCTTTGCAAAAAGGCAGTATTTAATCAGATAAAAACTTATCTCTGTATCTAGTGATTCGCGACGGTATGACATATTTATCTAATTGAATGCTGCCTTTTGTAAAGTTGATAACCCGCAATGTTTTATTGAAGAATTTATTTATTTATTTATTTATTTATTTATTTATTTATTTAGATTTAACGACACTATCGACAGCTAGGGTCACCTCGTGTCGGACAGTTTTACGGGTGGAGGAAGCCGGAGTACCCGGAGAGAACCACCAAACAATGTTGAGCAACTGTCAGTCTCCCCAACGTACTAACTCCACACAAGCAGGGTTAGCATTGGCTGAAGAGAATTGCACCACTGACGTGCAGTACGCCTTAGTATACAGCGTCACCGTGACCCCACGTGGGCAATCGGGATTAAGTGCCTTGCCCAAGGAAACAACGCAGTCACCCCTCGTGAGGATTGAACCGCGGACCTTTCGGTTTGAAGTTCAATGCCGTAAACACTGAGCCACTACGCTCCATTTTATTGAAGAAAAACAGTGTCTCATTTCCACTCGATGACAATTCGTCGCATGAGTGCTAGAATGTTCTATGTCCCAAAGGGGACATAGAAAATTCTAGCACTAAGGCGACGAATTGACATTGAAAGTATGTCGAAACTCTATTTTGAACATCTTGTTGACAAAAAAAGGAATGAAATTTGATTGTTTCGTTATCGATTGAGCTCTTCGCTTCCACAGTGTGGCTTGAAAATAAGCAGTCTGACATTTGCAGAATGAGGTACCCAGAGGGTGAATTTGATGATGCTATCCCATACAGTGGGCCTATTTATCCTCCAGGTACCTCTTTCTGTTTAGTTTTGAGACCCTGATTCAGATTGAGGTTCACAGAGGGTAAATTTAGTGATGCTATCCTGCGGTGCAGGGTAACATCACTAAATTCACCCTCTGGGGACCTCAATTTGCAGATGACAGTCTGCTTATTTTCTGGCTTGACCACAGTAGTTTTCCTTCACAAGTGATAAAAACTTTTTTGGTGCCAAAATATTAGCCAACGAACATTTGTTGGTGCCAAATCCAACTTTTTAATAGGACTGGCTAATTTGGCACTCGGTGGCGTGAACACCGAAAATGTACATAAGCAAGAAATGGGTAGTGTTTACATGTTCTCAACACACCAATAAATTACAAGACGAATATCGCCCAAGTATCGCCCATGGAGCAGTACGTGTTTATTGTAATAAACAAGTTATGTGTTCGTGGTAAAATAGCACTCGGTTGCCAATGACTGGGTGGATGTCCTCTACGGGCATCATAGGTTCAAACGATTGGTTAAACTTGACTCCACACTTTTTGTTGCGGTTATGATATAGCCATAGACGTGGAAGGCGACCTTAATCACAATAACTAAATAAATTAAATAAATAGTGGTCTACTGTGGAATGGTCTAGACAGGATAGCATTACCAAATTCACCCTCTGGGGACCTCATTTTGCAGATGACAGTCTGCTTATTTTCAGACTTGTTCATAACATCGCTGTGTAACCGCTCCGCGAAATTCGTAAATCCTCATCTCATATATTTATGGCATGTTTTACGTACACATTCATTTATGCAAATAATTGTATTTTATCATCCAGATCGCTGTATCTTTTGCATGCTTATCCATGGATGTTCTGGTGCTCTCATATTTGTAAGAGTTAGGAATTATGCCAGGTAGTTTTCTACGAATTCTTCGAAAGGCATCGGTATATATCTCTATTTTTTTAAGGCTTCAGTGTTGCAAACTGCGCTCAAGGCTTTATTCAAAACTGTTGGCTCAAAGTCAAAGGCTTCACGTTCACTATACGTGTTTCCTGTCCAACTAGAGGCGAAGGAAGCTCAAGCAAAGTATGTTCGGGAGCGGAGGGTGGTAGGGGGTTTGGGAAGTGACACAAATCTCCACGACTTACTGATCTACATGGTTCGGCCCCGTGGAAGGAAATTTTTAAAAATGGAACCGCAGAAATACACAGAACGACACACGCGTATGAATGGGTTAGTCGATAGTGGCAAGTGTAAAACGAGAAGACACAGTCCTCGAGTTTTATCCTTCCGCGATTGCCCAAGTGCCATATTGATTAACCCATTCACACGCGTGTGTCGTTTTGTGTTTATTACATGCCCTCACGTCAATAAAAGCAATTATTAGAAGGACACTCAGCAATTCATTTGACAACTCGCCTCCTGAGATCCAATGTGTTCCAGTAGGCACATAGAACACATTGGAACTCGGGGAACGAACTATAAACAAAAAGAACGCGTTTCATCGCCAACCACATTTGCAATGGGAACCCGTGGTACTATGTTTAGCTATCGTTAGCGATTAAAATTGTAATTGTGGTTCGCAATTTGCAGAAAATTTCAGTGAAATTTTGGTTTTATTTCAAAATAGTCCGTCAACGACTTCCGTTCGGCACATCTGTGCGGAACGGATTTTCATTTTCCGCATGGTTTAGTGTTACTATAGATGGAGATTTCATAGAAAAGGCGTGTAATAAAACCCATAGAGGTCGCTGAAGAGTCTGTTTGTGCATGTGACCTGCATGGTCACTGATAAATGTACTATGTACCTTCCAAACATCTAATAGTTTTTTTCGTATTATAACGTATGTCAGCAAATGTATACGTACAAGCGCTGATCTCTCTTTCTTTTATTTGGTGTGCTTGCCCCTGTCTGTGCGTGGTTCTTCTAGTCCAACCATTTTCTAACACTAAGGCTCGCCTTCGGGTTGGAAAATGGTTGAAGTAGAAGGAAAAGAGGGGTCTATTCGGAGCCACCCAGGGCCCTACAAATTTACGCAGCCCAACGCTTGTTGGTGCATAAAATTTCGTGAAATGACCAAAAGGCGAAATGGATCTGATTGCGCAGACTGCTGGTATATCGAAATGCCCTCTCTGTGGACTGCCATTGGCAGTCCGCAGAGAGGGCATTTCGATATACCAGCAGTCTAGTCTGCCATTGATCGGTCAGATGCAAGGAAACATCGTCCTTTCGGTTCGAAAAATCAAAATTTTCTCCCATTCGGCCGAACTATGGTCGGCTTGATCAGTCCATGGCCCCCATTTGGTGCAACCATTTTTGCCAAATGAGCGGCAAAGGTGATACAAAAATACAGTCGTAACTGTCATCTTTGTGGATAGCCATTGGTCGCTGAAATGCAAGGAAGGAGCGTCCTTTCGGTTAGAAAAATCAAAGTTTTGTCCGGGTCCGGAGCCTCCTTGGTACGTTTGCCGGCAACTTTTTTTGGCCCAGTCCGCCCCTATGTATATTGACACTTTTGCCTGCTCTCAAATTGTTAAACTTATGCTATTATGAAGCATCTCTATGTGAAAAAGTGAGGGACATGTGCCCCTATCCCTCTTTCGTCGCTTCTTTTGTTTCAACACGTAGCAATATATCTTGTTTATATAGGGATATCGTCTCCGTGGGAAACCCGGGAAGTGAATCAGTGCCTGTTTACTGTGGTAAACAAGCTCTGTTTTACTGGTATACTAGGACCCAGTCACCAATGTTTGGGTAGGAGTCCTCTAAAATGGGCAACGTGAGTAAAAACGATTGACAAAACTTGACTTTGTGTTCATGCTGCGGTCACGATTAGCCATTGTGCAGAAATGTGTGACCTTAAACACCGATAGATAAATAAATAAATATATTGATTTCGTTCTGTTATCGTTTATTGGAAAGGATCTGTTGCACCCTCCAGTAAATTGTAAAAAAACAGTTATTGGTAAAAAAAATTTGGTGAAATAAAAAAAAACGGACCAAAATATGAACATGATAGTCAGAACATGTTCGTTTTATAAAATAATAAAACAGGAGTCGATAGTCCATGCATGAAAGGTAGTGCCTTGAAATGGGGATCTTTAGTATAAACCTTTTTAAAACATGACACCTTCATCTCAGATAGTAAATGTCACGCCAGATGTCAAGCTCACACACGAGTATAAAGTGTAACCTCGTCACCATGGTCGGTAAGGTGTATCTATTTGGATTGGTATCATAGTACCGCATTGATTAAATCTTGTTGTCTTGTACACAACGATCACGTAGCCCGGATTCTATAAAACGCGAGTGTCCCAGCCAAGTTGTTTTCTTTCTTTTTCTTTTTTTTTTTGGTGGGGAAGGGGGAGCAAAGATTATATTTGAAAGGTCGTGTGGGGTTTTCGAGAGCCTCCCCTAGTAGTAACTAGGACCACCGATCGAAAATTTGATACATTTGAAGCTTGTACATGGCTCCTTTATTGGAGACGGCTCCATGTTGTGTGAAAGTTGCATTGGGGCAATATTTTTGGGAGGCAGCGAAATTTTTAGGGAGGGGGCAAGGCCTCTCCAGTACAGCCCCCCCCCCCCCCCCGATCGTCCCGTAGCTACTCAACTTGGACACAAACCGATTTTGTTTGCCTCTGACAGGACATGTTGAAACAAAAAGATGGGAGAAAAGGACACAATTCTAGTTTTCCAAACAATCGGAACAAGAGGTTATATTGGGATTTTGTTCCGAGGAATCCCATGCGTCCACACCTTCCGAGAAAGGGCATAAAAACCACTGGCAAATTTCTGTTGATAGACCACCAGGTTAACCTGGTGGTCCACCAACAGATAATTTGTCAGTGATTTCTAAAAAAAACTAATGTTATGATGGATGGAAATTTCACCTGCTCAGTGATTTGGTCATAATCCACCATCCATGTGCTGTAGTTGTGAAAAGTAATTGAAAGTAATTAAAAGTAATTAATTACTTTTCAAAAAGTAATTGTAATTAATCACTTTTAAAAAACAAGTAATTGTAATTGTAATTGCATTTTCCCCAAGTAATTGTAATTAATTACTTTGAATGTAGTTGACCCCAGCCCTGATCCACATCGCAACAACCCTTCTCATTAGCAGATCACAACGCCACGGAAAACAAATGTTCTTACCTTCAATGCAAATCCATCTTCTAAGAAGTATATTGGAAGAGGATAAACGCTTAACGTGCACGTTCAAAGGTTAGTTTGCACGTCGACGTGCATGGTGTAGAAAGAATAATAACAAAACATAAATGTTATGTTCAATCATCGACCAGAATTTTCGTAAAAACGACTAATGTTCCAGTAAGAGTAAGATCCTCGCCCTCTGATTGGATGAGAGCAGGTGTAGTTTCTTTTATGTTTACGGCTCCAGTAGCAAATGTTACCGTCTGACGTCACCGCGCGAAATATTTGAAATGACGTCGCCCGTTTCGTAATTGCTTCATCAACGGAGTGACCAGCAAGCCGGTTCATTTTTCTGGATTTTTCCTACGTACAGCAGACGGTGTTCCGGATGAAGTGTTGTTTAAATTACAAACTGATTTACGATTTGAACTAAGATGGAATGAGTTTATCTGGTGGATTGATTATTCATTCAGTGCCGTCGTGGATACACGAGAGGTTTATTTACTAAACCTGTGATCGTTAAAAGTTGTCTTGAACACGGCAACTTTTAACGATCACAAGTTTAGTAAATAAGCCTCTCTTGTTTTACGATGTAGGTTTTGGGCTATGGGTAGTGTCTTATTGAAACATAAACGTTACTGTGATGAATTGACGGTAACATTTCTGAGGTTTGCGGCTCGGAGCGTATGTTCAACCTCGACGCTTCGCGTCTCGTTTGAACGTAAGCTACGAGCAGCAAACCTCAGACCATGTTACCGTCAATTCATCACAATAACAAATAATGTTCCAATAAGAGTAAAATCCTCGCCCTCTGATTGGATAAGAGCTGGCGTAGTTTCTTTTATGTTTACGGCTCCAGCAGCAAATATTACCGTCTGACGTCACCGCGCGAAATATTTCAAATGACGTCGCCCGTTTCATAATTCCTTCATCAACGGAGTGACCAACAAGCCGCTTCATTTTTCTGGATTTTTCGCACGTGCAGCAGAGGGCGTTCCGTATGAAGCGTTGTTTAAATTACAAACCGATTTACGATTTGAACTGAGATGGAATGAGTTTATCTGGTTTATTGATTATTTATCCAGTGCCGTCGTGTGTACACAAACTGTTTATTTACTAAACCTGGCAACTTTTAACGATCACAACTTTAGTAAATAAACCTCTCGTGTTCCACGATGCAGGTTTTGGGCTATGAGTAGTGTCTTATTGGAACATATACGTTATTGTGATGAGCTGACGGTAACATGGTCTGAGGTTTGCGGCTTGGAGCGTATGTTCAACCTCGACGCTTCGCGCCTCGGTTAAACATAAGTTCCCAGCCGCAAACCTCAGACCATGTTGCCGTCAACTCATCACAATAATTTATAATGTTATTATAAAAAAACAATTTTAAGTAAGTGAGTGGATGCCGTTTTCTGCGTTATGAAATATATACACCTATTTATCATGCAGTATATTTCAATGCACAGTCCTTTATAATAATCATATATTTATTTTATAATTAACTTATATATACGAGCATGAAGTATGTGCGTATGAAATAAACTTTCTTCCCTTCAGTTATGTTGTTTGTTGTTTGCCCTATTGTGAATATGTTGTTCAATTTCGAATCATGTTCGAAAGTTATGTCCGAGGGGGGCACGGTGGCGTTTCGGTAACCGGTTCTTGTCAGATCACCGAAGTTAAGCAACGTCGAGCCCGGTTAGTCCTTGGATGGGTAACCGTCTGAGCGATCGATTCGGACTCACGTGTTGTGTCCTTGGGCTAGGCACTTCACCCCGATTGTCCACATGGGGTCACGATGACGCCGTGTACTAAGGCGTACTGCACGTCAATGGTGCGCATGTCTTCAACCAATCTAACCCTGCCTGTTACGATGTTGGGGAGCTGGCAGCTGCTCGTCGTTGCTGGGTGGTTCTCTCCGGGTACTCCGGCTTTCTCCACCCGTAAAACTATCATCGACACATATGACTTTGGCTGTTAATGTGTCGTAAACCCTAATGAATAAATAATAATAGTTATGCCCGAAAGGCCGGACATAAATTTATCTTGCATGCAAACATAAATTGTCATCAGTAGAATAGAAGAACTCCGCCTCCATAGCTCACTCAACAATGATCATCGTTGTCATAGCTGAAATGCGTGATCACAAATTACTGACCGTTCACGTAATGGTGATCCTCAATGGCTGGTGGCCAAGAGTTGTTTTATGGGAAGGAGAGTTTCTCACTTGAAAACACTTTACTTAACACGAAACGCAGGCGACACTTGCAAATATTTGCGTCAAAAACATAGCTAGGATCCCTCATTTGAACGAGCTCGTTCCAATGAGGGGTCATAAGCTATGTTTTTAGATATAAAATGAAAATATAATAATTAAAAAAAGTGAATGGTGATTGTTACATTTATTATACTGGTCGGTTTTGGCCGTTTCGTTGGGTAAAGGGGGAATCCCGGGAAGTGAAACAGTCCTCGTTTATTGTGGTAAACAAGCTTTGTTTTATAGATAAAATAGGACCCAGTCACAATGCTTAGGGTGGAACTCCTGTAAAATGGGTAACATGAGTGTAAACAATTGACTAAGTTTGACCTTTCTCCATGTTGGGGTCACGATCGAGTAGCTATTGTGCAGATATATGTGACCGTAAACACCAATAAAAAAAATAAATTAACCCTTCACGTAACGTTGTGCCCATTACCGGTCTGCGCTATTCGCAAAGATCACCATTCAACTTATATGTTTCCAATTTTGCCGCAAAAACATAACTTATGCCCCCTCACTGGAGTAAGTTCGCTGATATCGTTCCAATGACGGGTAACAAGCTTTGTTTTTAAATACGAACAAGAAAAACTTTAGTTATTCAAGAAATTATTTTGTTAGTGTCATCTGTTTTTCACGTTAGGTAAAGAAATAACTGCCAGTGCTGTGGCTCCATTTAAACTGCTCATACTGAAAAACACTTTTGGATATTGTACATATTTTGTGTACCAACAGAAACGTTGCTATGGTGTCTCGGATGGGTGTGGTGTCCATCTGCAGATATCCAATTGCACCCCTCCCTCACCCCCGGTAGGCAAAATTCCGCCTTCCACTTCATAATTTCCAACAAGTGAGAAATTAAATTATCCCCCTCCCCCTCCACCTCCTGACTTCGACAGGTTTTAACTGGTAGAGTTCCCCGTGGGAATCCAGGGAAGTAAAGCACTATTTGTTTACTGGAGAAAAGTCAAATTTAGTCCATATTTTGTCGTAAACAGGCTCTGTTTTAATGGTAAAATAAGACTCGGTAACTCTAGAGCTGAAACTGTTAAGGGGTTTTCTTGACCGATTAATCACGTGGATTAACCTTGGTTAACCGATTAATCACTTGTCCAAATAGATATCTGAATAACTGCCAGACCGTTGATGATTTACAGCATGAACCCTTTACCCAACGTGACAAACAAAACCGACTAGACCTATATACAAAAATCTCCATTCAAATTTATTATGTTTTCAATTTTTGTCTCAAAAACATAGCTTATAACCCCTCACTCGAACGAGCTCATTGAGCTCGTTCCATTGAGGGATCATAAGCTACGTTTTTGACAAAAAATTGAAAATTTTTATTAATTCACGAATCTATTTTGCAAGTGTCGTCTGCTATCCGCATTGGGTAAAGGTTAACATAAGAATGACCAGTTCCAGCTACTGATACAGTATAGTGATCATGCAAGTGAACAAGTATGTCATCACGTAACTTGTATACGCTTTACTCTGTCTCATATAATTGATGTGAGTCAGTGTGACAACGTTTGCCAGGTTTGGAGCAAGTTTGTTCCTTTGTTAACCCAGAAAATACAGCAGTTCAAAAGTAACGGCAAATCTATCAATAACTTTTTTGATCGATCAAGACGTTGATCATTGGGTAATCGAATAATCGGTTAACCGTTTCAACTCTAGGTAACCAATGCCTGGGATGGAAGTCCTCAAAGAGGTAATATGGATATAAACGATTGGCTGGACTTGACTTTATATCCATACTGCGGTCTCTATTAGCCATTGTGCAGAATAAGTGACCTTAAACGCCAATAAATAAATAACTAGTTGAGTGCTAGATTATTCTCGGAAGTCAAAATTTGTTCATATGTCGTTGCCTTGTTATAATTTATGGCACTCTGCCATAAATTGTAACAAGGTAAATCCTCACGGAGTAAATAAGCACATCCATAGAATACGAAGCTTTTAAATTAGGTTGCCTACACTCCAGGATAAAGCCCAAATATGGGCTTCCAACACTCAGCAAGTTAACCCTTTGAACACCAGAGGCTGCTTTTCCGGCCTATGAACATGACAGGCCTACTTCATAATTTAATTAAGTGGGGTATCTGTTATGTTAATGTGTGGGGTTGACCAATCAATATTTTCAACTTGCAGCCTCATGGCTGCACGTTGAGGATATTAATTGGTCTGTCCCCAAATAATGAATATGGGCTATTCAAATTGCTGTCATTGAACTGACTTGGAAGATACCACCAGGGTTCAAAGGGTTGAGATGCAGAATTCAGTTTGTACACCCCTTAACTGTAAATTATCTAACTGAGGCTGTCGGTATCAATATCTGTGAGGATATTTACTACTTTTCAATTAATATTTGGAGGACTTTCACTACTTTTCAGCTTAAAAATTCCATATTCTAGACTTCTTTGGAAACCCTCCACTCATATGTGGCAACTTCCTTGTGTGTCAACCCTGCAACGTCACTTGATACATCAAAGCACCATCAGCAGTACTTTAGCCTAGCAGTCGCGCCTTCGTGCACTCAATGGAAGAAAGGAGATTTTGTTCATGTGGACATGTTTCGACACAATCCATTTGGGATTGCCGATGACAGCGAAACAAAACAATCACTAACTGACGATTGTGGACTACCAAAAATAGCCCCATGTTTCTCTACATTACCTGTGGATATAAGCTAATGGGTGATAAGCTATATGTTACACTTATTAATGAGAAGGGCTCTATGGGAGTGATATTTATTTATGTATTGGTGTTTGTTTAAGGTCACATACTTAGGCACAATGGCTAATCATGACCGTGACAGTTTTACGGGTGGGGGAAGCCGGGGTACCCGGAGAGAACCACCGAGCAACGACGAGCAGCTGCCAGCTCCCCAATATCGAAACTCCGTCCTGCAGAACAGGCAGGGTTAGATTGGTTGAAGACATGCGTACCATCGACGTGCAGTACACCTTGGTACACGGCGTCATCGTGTCCCCATCTGGACAATCGGAGGTAAGTGCCTTGCCCAAGGACACAACTCGGGAATCCGAATTGATCGCTCAGATGGCCACCATCCAGTGATTAACCGGGCTTGGCGTTGCTTAACTTGGGAGTAAGTATTTATTTATTAGTGTTTTAAGGTCACATATTTATGCACAATGGCTAATCATGACCGTGACAGTTTTACGGGTGTGGGGAGCCGGAGTACCCGGAGAGAACCACCGAGCAACGGCGAGCAACTGTCAGCTCCCCAACATACTAACTCCACACAAGCAGGGTTAGCATTGGTTGAAGACAAGTGCGCCACCTACGTCCAGTACGCCTTAGTACACAACGCCACCATGCACGTGGGCAATGGAGATGAAGTGTCTTGCCCAAGGACACAACGCGGTTGCCGCAGGTGGGATTCGAAGCGAGGACCTCTCGGCTTGCGGCCTGCACCTCTACCAACTGAGCCACCGCGCTCCCTATGGGAGTAAGAGCTATTTCCAAATAAAAGGTTATCGTATGGCATGACAAAAGCATCTATCAACAAAATCTAACAGATATTCAGATATTAACTCTTTGCCTAACGAATCGCCCGCAACCACCCACGTAATATGCAAATTGAGCAGTTGAAAAAAATTTAATTTTTCAAAATATTGCAACAAAACCATATCATGTGAGCCCTCATTGGAACGAGCTCAATGAGCTCGTTCCAATGAGGGGTCACATGATATGGTTTTGTTGAAATTTTTTGAAAAATTTTTAAAAATGATATTTAAAATAATAAATTTTGATATCGTCTGCGTTGGGTAAAGGGTTTTAAGCTATTGTTCCCATTCAAGCAAATATAATGGACAACATTCCTACCAAAGTGTTGGACTCTATGAAGTCTGATCGGCAGGGCACGGCAAATCACGATTTTACGCTCCAATAGAATCTCTAATCGGGCAAAAGGTTCGACATGGAATCAAATCCACTTTCCAATCGTTACGATATACTACGGTTGTCTTTCATATATTTTAACACAACCACTGACTGGTGAAACAAAGGGCGGATCCAGAGACTCCCCCATATTTTCGCCAGCTATGTTTCTCTCGTTTTGGTTCAGTTTCGATGGATTTCGGAGCATTTTATTTTTGCAGTAAATAGCAGCAAACACTAAAATGTATACAGTCTGTTAATAAATCGGTTAACTGAAGAAGATTGTAATCTTACAGACATACAAGTACCAAATCCACCCCAGACAAGATAATCCACAGACAGTATAATTGCTGTAAACGTCTTGTAAAGCATACAGGTGGTGTCTTTTTATCAGCTTTGGTCGTTACGACCAAAGCTGATTAATAGACCTCACCTGCACGCTTTACCGACGTTTTTTAACGGCTCTCGAATTGTGAAATCTTTCAAATACATCTCCTGAAAAATCTCAAAATATCCACTCAGATGCATGGAAATGGGGGGGGGGGGGGGGTGGAACCTTCCATGGAATCCATCGCCCTATCCAGCCCCCCCCCCCCTCACCCCCTCCCCACTTTGAAAATCGTTCCGCCACCCCTGAGCCCAGTATCATTATGGGTCCTGATTACCCAGTTTCGAACCATCAAACCGCCAGTACAAACCGATGGATTTCTCAAGTGTTTCTAAAAGATTGAGCAGTTTATTTATAACTTAACCAACGGCACTCTGTGTCAGAGGCGGCGGAGCCAAGGGGGACACGTGCCCTCCACTTTCTTCCACAGATACGTTAGGCAGTTACACGGTGAGTTAAAATGGGCGCATGCAAACGTATCAATATACAGGCATTCCTACAAGTTACATTATTTGCACATCCAACAATATTTAGCCATAGAATCCCACTTTCGGTCGCTTCGGTCCGTTTCTTCTACTTCAACCATCTTTCAACCCGGAGGCTGGCCTTCGGGTTGGAAGATGGTTGAAGTAGAAGAACCGGACAGGACAGTGACCACACAGCGGCATATGCATCTAAACAAGAGACTCTGCAGAGTCATTGTACATTTACAGACATGCGATTTTAACTTTTCTCACACAGGGTAGAACCATGGTAGCATTGAAAATTTGTGCCCCTCTACTTTTATCGAGCTTCCGCTTCTGCACTGTGCGCATATTTCGGCGTGGACCGGTGGATGAACCAGATGTACATTGTACATTCATTAATATTACAACTGTATAGGAGATATTTCTGCATGGACTGGTGGATGAACCAGATGCACATTGTATATTCATTAATATTACAAAGGTACAGGGTGGTGTTCTGGAGTGCTGACATTCAAATTATTCGAAGTAACAGCTTTGGGTGCATCACTACCAAAAACACATTTTGCATTTGTTGTTATTCTATTTGTGACAACTCACCTCGCCGTAAACTTAACAATGGGGATAGATTCAATATCGAATTGATCAGGTTTCACCAAGGTTGACGAAGAACAAGCCACATATCGTCCTTCAAGAGGAATAGTGAGCCACTTGCAAAAAAATGTTTTAGCATTGTTCCACTGAAGGAGGGATATGTACAATTGGATGTAACGCGATCTCCGCCTTCCATATGACATTTTAAGGAATTTTCAAACTAAATTTGTTATCTAGTTAACTGTTATTCAAGCTGAGATCGCGAATATTGGGGGAAACAGTGAAAAGGAGTGTCAGATGTGTAATTTAGACGTGGTGGAGATCCTGGAACACTTTCTAATAGAATGCCCCTAATTCCAGTCCAACGGAATAAGATTCCTTCGGAGTATAATGGGGAAATGGGATGGGAGAATGAAGGACATGCGGTTAGTGACTGATTCAAAGGAGATGGTCAATATGTTAATCGGAGAGAATGGGAAGAATGGACAAGGGATGTCATCAAGCAGTTCGTCTCCGAATGTTGGGAGGAGAGAAGAAGGGTGGGAATAGGGAGATAGTTGGGAGCACAGGGACAGCCAAGGCCTTCTCCCCTGTGAACCGCGACAAATCAGCGGCCGCCCAAAGTGTTATTATTATTATTATTATTATTATTATTATTATTATTATTATTATTATTATTATTATTATTATTATTTTAGTTATTATTGACAGAAAACAAGTGTTGACACTGGAAAGCTAATACCGTGTATAACTAGTTTTCATGTAAGGTAAACACCATGACATTTGACGAAGCGTAAACTGTTACGCTAGGACTACAGTCGCAGCGTTTTGCTTTCACGTCATCATACGTCATCGCTTGGGAGAGTGGACTTGACGCCATCTTAGCTGTCTCAGACTGAGTTGCGGTGCTTTTCGTTGACGTTCCAGTAATCCAGTTGTATAGATATCAGTGGATTATCTTCAAATAGTTGAGTAACGCAAACAGAAAACAGACCTTGAATGCAATTTTCAAGCCTGGAAATAAACAATCTGTCATTTTCTGAATGAGGTCCCCAGAAGGTGAATTTTCTGATGCTATCCCGTATATACAGTGGGTACCTCTATCTGTTTAGGCTTGACATCTTGATTCAGATTTGAGGTACACAGAGAGTACATTAGTGATGCTACCCTGCTAGGCAGGGTAGCATCACCAAATTCACTCTCTGGGGGCCTCATTCTGCAGATGACAGTCTGTATTTCAAGGCTTGGCAATGTTTATCCAGGATGTTCGTGCAGAGGCTATCGGGATTTTATTTCGCGTTTGTAAAATTTTCTCGAAATTCTGATGGCACGTCACGCGTACCTCTTTTGAGACGGTGTGGTATGACTTTTTGAAACATGATACCTATTTTCGGGTGTACCAATTTGGGTGCGCAAACTACAGTCGTATCGCGGTAGTTATATTATAAAGCGCTTTGCCATGTGCTCACAATAAGTCTTTTTCGAAACTGCCATCTTGGACTTTAATCTATGCAAGGTCACAGGTCGCGAGGTGTAAACATTTCAAGAAACACGTTGCGAGCAATGGGAGAAGAAAGCGGCTCAAGTGCTTCGGACCCCATTACGTTCATTAGTGAGAATTCAAAAAACATTTAGCCAAGGTTACCATTTGTTTATGGCAATAGCAATATTGTATGAGTACTGTCATTATTTCGAATTGAGTTCCTATCAACATAAATTATGTTTGAATGCATGCTGTGTCATTACTCCGTGGCCATGGGCACTGTTTTCAACAACTTCCCGGGATTTCCCAAGCCGAGAAACTCCGTGCAACACGTGTCCTTGTTGCCATTCGAAACAAGTCCTCGCCTCGATAAAAAAAACTCTGTAAACCTGCGATGTTATCCATCTTCTTTGGTTTTACGAATTTAAACTTGATATTTCACAAAACTAGTTGATTTGGCAGACACAGAACTCACGCTTTGAACATGGAAATCAATCGCCTTGTTTACACCTCGTGACCTGTGACCTTGCATAGATTAAAGGACAAGATGGCAGTTTCGAAAAAGGCTTATGAATACTTGTGAATTGTTTTAATAGACAAAAATCTACTATAATGTCATAGAGCCAGCAACAATGTGATAGAACAGGAAAGTGTGCGTAGAGCAATGATCCCTGACTCTTAATAATCATACTTACCTCACTATTCCCCTTATCAAACATCCATCTTTAGACAAATCAACAATGACAGTAACTGTTGTCCATTTTGAAAAAAAGTATCCCACTACGACCCCACCAACGCGAGAGGGACACCACATCCATATCTGTCCCCCATTCAAGATGTCGATCTTCGTGATATGTTTGCGGCATGAAATGGCTCGGGCCCTCCCTCTAAAAAAACAAACATTATAAATACCTGACTGTGCGCATGATTATCGTTCCAGTGGGTGAACATAAAGTATAATTGGGCGGTAATAGTTTGTGAAAGAAATGAATTTGAATGACGAGTTTGTGAATAACGCTGATCGGATATGTTCGCTACGGCATTTATCGAGTTAACCCTTTACCTAACATGAAAAGCAGACGACACTTGCAAAAAAAATTCTTGAATAACTAATTTTTTTCATTTTTTGTCTCAAAAACATAGGTTATGACCCCTCGTTGGAACGAGCTCGACGGGCTCGTTCCAACGAGGGGTCATAACCTATGTTTTTGAGAAAAAAAATGAAAAAAAATAATGAAAATTAATTGACGATTTTTGAGAATAGCGTTGGCCGGTTTTGGCCGTTACGTTAGGTAAAGGGTTAACCTATGCGTTGGTGTGTGACGATATCGACGCCCGACGCTTTGAAAAGGCCCTGAAGTGGAAGGAGGAAGAGAAGGCGGCGAAGAAGACTGAGAAACCACTACCATAATACCCACCTTCAACGCCTGTATCTTTCATCCAAACCCCAGATGCTTCCCCTCCGGTAATTGACGGAGATGTTATCCGTGACATGGAGGCGGAGGTGGAAACTCGTATTTCAGTGTCTCTGCTTCAGTCTCTCCCCTTTCTCCGGATCAGAACTCTAGATTAATTACGCTATCAGGGCCTCACTTGCTGTCTTCGAAAAATCACAGGAAGATTCCGGGAAATTCTTAGAAGAGCTAGAGAAAAGGACCGGATCGCGCAAATAGACATAGCAGCAAAAATGTCAGGCTCAAGAAGGAAATCGAAGAATTCTTCCCGAAACGTAAGCCAGTATCACCTATCACAGTCCAGCTGACCCGCCAGCCAAAAAGAGGAGAAGGCGAATGGAATAGCAATAACATCTCCCTACGTCCTGTAACCCCCAGCCTCCGCCTTGTCATCTGTTGTCAGATATCCAAAATTAACACCGCCATCGGGGTCGAAAGGGGTCGATTAACACCAAATCTTCCCTGCAACCATCTTTCATTCGTACGTTGTCGTGCAGCAAACAACGAAGTGCAAACACAATGGTTCGTCGTGTATTAAAAAAAGAACGGCTGACTTTTGAGGAATACCTAACCCCTTACCTAATACGAAGGGCAGACGACACTTGCACACAAAATTCTTGAATAACCCAATTTTTGCGTGAAAAACCCCATATAGCTGATGACGCCTAAATGGAATGAGCTCAACGAGCTCGTTCACAGAGGGGTTCATAATCTACGTTTCTGAGACAACAAATGAAAAAATATGGAACACTGAATGGTGATGTTTGTGAATAGCGATGGTCGGTTTTAACCGTTACGTTGGGTAAAATGCTAAATGGATCTTTTTATGTTCGTTGATTTTCGAATTTAGATCAAAATGTACTGGCGTTTGTGGCTTTGTGGTTTGTCTGGAAATGAGAGGAAATGGGATGCCAAGTGTACGGCTCAGGTTTAACGGAGGCCCTAAAACATTTTCTTTTAGCATGCTCTAAATACCTACCTAAAAGAGTAAGTGTCCATGAAAAACTATTGAAAGAATGGGATGAAAACATAAGACAAAAGTAGATAGGGGAGTATGAAGGGAAGGGTCATTATTGTTGTTGAGGGGTTTAAGAATGCACCAATGTGGATGTTATAGAACAGTTTGTGTGTGAAAACCGGGAGATTAAAAATGCAGATTGAAGGAAGAGCGATCCGCGGAGTGGAGTGATGACCAAGGTATTATTAATTATCCTTAATATCGTGCAGTACGCCTGCTGTCGGGCCTAACATACGAACTGGGTGGGGGTTATGCAAATCAATACAGTAAAATGGCGAAACCGGATCCGACTGTCAAATAGTGTTTTCCGGACAATCGTTCGTATAATTCGTTCCGTTTTTTTTACGATTCGTGAAGTGTTGTGCACTTGCAATCATGTGATGAGGCATGTGACAGGTGCCCATTTCCGTCTGCAATTTTTGTCAAAATGTCGGGAAAAGATAGGATTAACGTTTTTCCTTCTCGGATGTAAGTTTGGTCTGTGTATAATCTGATAAGCTATATTTCGCAAAGGACTTCATTATGGTGTCACATTTGCTACGTAGGGCTGAAGTCTCTTGTTGCCGTTATTTTTTATTTATTGCAATATTCATAATACTCATTATCAAAATTCAATAACATGGGTCTGGAGTGCTTGGCCTTGGCTTGAGTTCAGGAGGGACCGAGAGTCGAACATGCCTTTCGATGCAGTAAAAATGTATTACCTGGAAGGTGTGGATATTGTATTCAGAAATTTCCACAAATGTGTTTCTGACAGAGAGTCAACGTTCCCGTTTGAGCAGCAAGAATGATCCATAGATTTACCCAAATTGGGCAAAATAATCAAAGAACAACATATCTTACCACGGAACGGGGTGTGGACAAAAACGTCCGATCGCCAAAATGTTCGATTTCATTGTACGAAATGTCCCGACTTTTTTGGACATCATGTTCGATTTTTTTTGGACATAATGTCCGATTGTTGGACAAAAATTAAGGTAAAGGTGTAGAATAGGGGACTTCTCGTTTTTTTTTGGGTCCGTCGTTTCACCCAATTACACCCAATTAACACCCAATTACACCCATTTAACACCCAATTACATCCAATTAACACCCAATTAACACCCAATTATACCCAATTAACACCCAATTAATACATCCGTCCGCTGACTTGCGAAGTTATTGTTTCTTGGGACAAATTCTCGAAGCAAAGGGCCAGTTGAACTTGACCCATTAGTACTAAGTCGGAACAGGTAGAGATCGTTCAGTTAGTAACCACTTTTTCTCTCAAATTTCGGGACCTTCATGGAATTAGTGAAAGCTCACTCCCCACCCCACCCTCTCACTACCCACCCCCACCCCACACTATTTTTGACACATTTCGCCGCCCATATACGTTACTACGTGGGCCTAGGCAGAGATAGTGCCTTTAGGGAGACATCGTATCAGTGTATTGGAGAAACAAGAACAACCATTTGCAATCTGCAAGATTCCACCCCCCCCCCCCCCTCCCCTTATATCCGCCACAGCCAAGGGGCCCCCACTCAGCAGCTTGCCCCTGGGCTCGACCTCCCTATCGGCGGCCCTGGTTGCAAGTGTCGTCTACTATCAGCGTTGGGTAAACTTATTAAAGAGTTACGTTGGGGGAGTCTTTTCTTAGTTTCAGGTTCATGTTTCAATATTATAATGTTGTTTAAATTTTCTGTAGCAGCTTACCTGTTCCATTCTCGAAAGTCCTGCTTCGAAATCAAAGTTGCCATCACGGCAAATGCATCGCCGGCAGATATAATCTTCGGACACTGACGACCATTTTTCAAAGTCTTCCTTTAGCATGTTTTGGCACTCCATATGTTGCCATGCTTTGCAATTCCCACAAAACAGACAGTTTGTGAGGTGGCAACTCTGCCCACATTTACCACATGGGTACTTTACTTTAGCTCGTTTAGACATGTCTTAAACTTATAGAATATAGGCATATGTGACAGATAGCACCAGATTTGTCAAGTGATGATGAATTTTGTTGGAATTTATAGTAAGTCACGGTAGCGCTTACCATCTAACAATAAAAGTAACTCAAATTATGAAAACAAAGTTTATTTAAAAAGTTGATGCACGTGTTCAGCCCTTTGCAAGCTAAACCTTCAAACACATGAAATGTGGCGAGTAGACTATAACCACACTTGTGACAGCGTGTGTTTACAGTGTAACAACACGTTCTGCTCATAGTTGTAGAAACATGCAAGCTGTGGACCTTTCAACAGCGCCGACAAAAACAAGGTTTACAACACCCGAGAAGGGCAGTGGATGTACCGAATTCAGTACGTCTGATTCGATATCTCCCATATTAACTGACTGCTCCCTGCCTAGTTACACTAAATAATCAATATAGACATTCTTTACTCAGACACTGAACGATCTCAATAATGTCCGACGAAGTAACGGATTCTATCGGCGCACTATAGTCTTCTTCCTAGAATTCACCCCAAAATACAATTTTTTGACTTTTTTCATTAATTGGGTATTAATTGGGTGTTAATTGGGTGTTAATTGGGTGTAATTGGGTGAAACGACGGACCGTTTTTTTTTATAAATAACGATTTTCTCGCTATTTTTTCTCCGTTTTCTTAAAGTAAACTATATTTTGAACAAAATGACACAAAATTAGGCACCTCTATCATGTTTTAACATGTAAGAGAATAGATTTTAAATCCCGTTGAATTGCGAGTTTCTCAATTGCCATTTGTTTCATACGCAGAAAATTTCGCAGCGTCTGTTGCTTTCATTCGTTGTTACGAGTGACCTCACAGGGGAGAAATCATTTTGTATGATAGCAGGTGCGCTTCGCTTGTGTGCGAGTCAGCAGGTGTGCTTTGCTTGTGTGCGTGTTCCTCGATTTAAGGTCAGTTCAGTTAGGACCAGGGTGAGTTCATCGGTAAGCTAACCCTGGCCCTCACTAGACTGACCCTAAAATTTGATCTAGGGTCAGTTTAGTGAGGGGGCAGGGTTTGTCAGCCGACATTTCAATTACTAAACTCTCCCCATATGATAGCGATAATGGAACAGAGCGATTGCAGTGACTTTGACTGCGCTGTCGTAATAAAATCGTTAATATTTCTTGAAAAAAACGATAAAAGTATGTGATTTTGTGTCATTTTGCTCAAAATATAGTTTACTTTAAGAAAACAGAGAAAAAATAGCGAGAAAGGCATTATTTTTTTTAAAAAACGAAAAGTCCCCTATTCTACACCTTTACTAAAATTAAGTCAAAATGTACAATTTTTTTTAAACATAATGTATGATTTATGTACGAACTTTGAGACATGAAGTCCTATTTTTTCTTGCTGTTCTCTATGTTTTTTCACAGGGAAAATAGATGTAGCAGATTAGTGTCGTTTCGTACACAGGCGTTTCGTACACTGACTTTCGTATACAAAAGAAGACATTTCGTACATATATCAAAGGACGTTTTGTACACAGGCGAATTTTATAGTGTTTTTTTACAGGTATATGAAATAATAGACCACTTAATTTTGTAAGGTATTATAATCCAATAAAAAATACACGTTTGAAATATCACAGAACAGAATTTAATACGTCCAACACCACCACAGTATGTCGTTCACTTGAAAATATTGTTATGAAATAAAATGAACCACACAGACTGTAAAAACATCTTTCTTTGATGAAAAATGAAAACATTATGATGTGAGCCCATTGATAATTAATCAGCTTTGATAAGTTCTTATGATATGTAATCACAGCGTTGTTATTACACCAGAGTTATAATTAGCACACGAACACATTAAAATGATTGATTTTCAGTACATGTACAACACTTTTTTATTACTGCAATGTTAAATATCCAGTATATCATTATATATCGCCCCCCCACCTTACCCTTAGTTTAAGTAAGACAACTTACTGAGACATCTTGCAAGGATTACACCACCTATGCTAAGGAATTCAAAGTTCTAAGCCCCCACCCATTCTTAGCATAGGTAATGTAATCCTTACATGACGTCTCAATAAGTTGTCTTACTTAAATCAGGGTGGGGGGGGGGGGGGTCTTCGTGAGAGAAGTTTATATCATATCATTATTTGGCCTCATAAATCCCGCGTACGAAACTCAGTATGTCGTCATGTAAGGATTACACCACTTATGCTAGGGGTTTTTTTTGGGGGGGGGGGGGGGGTGCTTATAGGACTTAGGAATTCAAAGCCTCAAGTCCTCTGCTCAGCATAGGTGGTGTAATCCCTATATGGCGTCTTATTGCATTTAATATATAATGTCTCTCTATGAGAATCAGCACTGAAAACCTAACTGTTAACATCACTGGATGCTCTACTGCACGCTATGTTCTATTTGTGTACTGCACAATGTCAGACTTATCTTTGTAGAACTTTATATTTGTATCATTCCAGTATCTTTTGTATTGTTCGAAATATGTTATTGCTATAAATTTGTTATTTTTACATATGGGTTGTTATCTTTACTTGGCTCAAGACAGTGATTACCCCGTGTACGAACGTCCTGGCTTGAGTACGATACATCCTAAAAGTTTGTGTTTGAAACGACATAAATTGCCGTGTATGGAACGTCCAGCTCCCAGATGTAGCATTACTAAATAACAATAAAACCTTTACTAACTGAATTTTATTGACAAAAAACAAAAACAGCAGTAATGGTCGGGACGGGACATAGTGTTTCATGTTCCGTCCCGGCGCACGACTGGGACGATATGAACACAGGACAATGTGGGGAGGGATAATAGATAACAAAATGAACAACTCTAGAATTTAAGAAAGTTTATTACACATCATATTCATAAAACCTATATGTAGCATAAGTTGAAAATATATTAAAAAATATATATAAAAAATAACAAACATGAAATATTTGATATGTATTAAAATGAATTTTGCATTAAATTGGTGCATAAAGCTTAGCAGGTTCTTTTAGAAGTCGACTGGTACTGAGAGACTTTGTAGAGTACTGCTCTCATAGATTCATCAGCTTGCTGGTGACGTGCCAGGTCTGAGTTAGTTGTCTCCGAAGAAGCTTTCCCTCGGAGATCATCTTCACATTTGACAGTGTTCTTTCGCCCTCTTGATATAGTAGTGTTATGGTGAGGTAGAAGGGTAAGTTTCCATTCTTGGCTTGTCGATTCAATCTATTATGCCATCCCTCACAATCATTGTTAGTTCTGATGCTTCTATTAAACACTGTCCATGAGTCGATGGGCCAGGGAGGGTTTTCAATCCATGTATTCTCGATGTAGTCAAAGAAATCCTCTAAGTCTATGGTGATTCTAGAGGACGATGTCTGGACCATCTTCAGTGCTTTCTCTTTCAGTTTAGCAAAAGATGCTGGGATGTCATCTGTTGGTAAAAACGCAGAGCAAAAACCTGTAGCAGTACTTTGTAGACTCTGTCCTTCTCACTTTAGGCATGTTGTAGACCCTAGTTGCACGTTCCTCCACATGGCCTGGCCGCCAAAATGAAACAAGCACCCATGGATGGCAGGTTCATTGAAGACTGATCTTATTCCACCCCACATGGCAACCTCGAAGTCGACGACAAAGGACTTTACTTACTTTGATTTCTGGTGGTAGATGCTTGAGGACTGCCAATAGTATCTGAAATCAGAATATAATTTGTGATTAGAACTACATCGAATTTTGGTCCAAATTTTCTATATCCCACCCAGACCCCAAATTTTCAGTGTAAAAAAAATAAAAAACAGCTCTCTCTTGATTTTTAATTTCTACTGTCAAACATTGCTCTCTCTTGATTTTTATTTTCTACTGTCAAACATTGCTTCGTCTGTTCATTGTTTTGAGTAAATATTATTTGAATTAAAGTATACAGGTAATTAATTAGATAACACAATCGTACACACCTTCTTGTTATCTTTCTTCTGTCGTCAATTCACAATGGTGAAGCATAATGGGAGCTGTTTTAGGTCGTCGCCAGATCGTATAAAACCATGAAGTGATAGCAGCTGCACAAATGGTCGCTTTATGATTTTAAAGGTGCCATCCAAATACCAGGTCTTGGCCTTTGCCAGCAGCTTCAGTTGTTGACTGTGGCAAATATTAGATGTCATTGGCTATCGAGTATCAACTCTGAGATCCTCGAGAAGAAAGGCTTCATCATCTTGTGATGACAGATAATCTGTGTCCAGTTGAAATGAGACAAAAACATCATTAATTAACACTTTTTGCATCATTTTATTATTTGCTCTGTATTTAATTTATTTTCTGATTATACGCTATTATTATTGGAGGTTTATTATAAGTTATTATTAAGTAACTTTGTTATAGGGTTCTTAACTTGACATTTACCCTGCGCATGAAAAAATTGTTATCTTGGCGGTGCTTTAGTTACTTTGATTAATCCAAAACGGTTGTTTTTATTAGCTCACCGAAGGGAGCTTAACTTATCACCGGCCAGCTGCCGTGCGGTGTCAGGAACATTTTTCAAACGGCTTCTCCTCTGAAACCACTGGTCCAATTTTCACGAAACTTCAGGTGGATGTTCATTACTATATGGCAATTCATGTTTGTTCAAATGAAATGGCAACGTCCCATGGGGGCTCTGCATGGGGCATAACTCTGATAGCACCGTATGAATTATAGAAAAATTATTTAAAAATCTTCTTCTCCAGAACCAGTGGGCAGAATCTTTTGATACTTGGTATGCAGCATCTTGGTATGGGTCTGATTCAAGTTTGTTCAAATCGGCCCCCTGGATTCATATTTGGGCTCACTATAGAAGCCCAAATTCGAACTTAGTGCATTTCAGGCAAATTTCTTAAAAAATCTTCTTCTCCAGATCCAGCAGGCATAATCTTTTGATATTTGGTATGCAACATTGTGGGGTGGATCTAATTCAAGTTTGTTCAAATCGGTTCCCTGGATTTACATTTGGGCTCAGTATAGGAGTCCGAATTCGAACTTAGTGCATTTCAGGCAAATTTCTTCAAAAATCTTCTTCTCAAGATCCAGCAAGCAGAATCTTTTGATATTTGGTATGCAGCATTGTGGGGTGGATCTGATTCAAGTTTGTTCAAATCGGCCCCCCTGGATTCATATTTGGGCTCAGTATAGAAGCCGGAATTCGAACTTGGTGCATTTCAGGCAAATTTCTTTAAAAATCTTCTTCTCAAGATCCAGCAGGCAGAATCTTTTGATATTTGGTATCCAACATTGTGGGGTGGATCTAATTCAAGTTTGTTCAAATCGGCCCCCTGGATTCATATTTGCGTTCACTAACTCGAATTCGAACTTAGTGCATTTCAGGCAAATTTCTTCAAAAATCTTCTTCTCCAGATCCAGCAGGCAGAATCTTTTGATATTTGGTATGCAACATTGTGGGATGGATCTGATTCAAGTTTGTTCAAATCGGCCCCCTGGTTTATATTTGGGCTCAGTATAGGAGCCCAAATTTGAACTTAGTGCATTTCAGGCAAATTTCTTTAAAAATCTTCTTCTCAAGATCCAGCAGGCAGAATCTTTTGATATTGGGTATGCAGCATGCTTGGGGGGTGGGGGGATTCAAGTTTGTTCAAGTCCCTGGGTTCATATTTGGGCTCACTTTGGTAGCCCGAATTATAACTTAGTTCAAAATGAGGAATTTTCTTTAAAAATCTCCTTCTTCAGATCCAGCAGTCAGAATGTTTTGATATTTGGTATGCAGCATTTTTAGGGGGGTGAGATTCAAGTTTGTTCAAACCATGTCCCTAGGTCCATATTTGGGCTCCCTGTGGGAGCCCTAATAATAACTTTGTTCAAAATGAGGAATTTTCTTTAAAAATCTTCTTCTTCAGATCCAGCAGTCGGAATGTTTTGATATTTGGTATGCAGCATCCTTGGGGGTTGAGATTCAAGTTTGTTCAAGCCATATCCCTAGGTCCATATTTGGGCTCATTGTAGGAGCTTGAATTGTAACTTAGTTCGAAATGCGGAATTTTCTTTAAAAATCTTCTTCTTCCGATCCAGTAGTCGGAATGTTTTGATATTTGGTATGCAACATCCTTGGGGGGTTGAGATTCAAGTTTGTTAAAGCCAAGTCCCTGGGTTCATATTTGATCTCACTGTGGGAGCCCGAATGATAACTTAGTTCAAAATGAGGAATTTTCTTTAAAAATCTTCTTCTTCAGCTCCAGCAGATGAATGCTTTTGATATTTGGTATGCACCATCCTTAGGGGGTAAGATTCAAGTTTGTTCAAGCCATGTCCCTAGTTCCATAAAATTTGTCTCTCATGACTTCATTCCTTTGTAGTGTTGATGAACCATATCTAACTGAATGTGACCCCAAATACTTCTTTGAACCACTTTGTTTGAATCAATTTGCCCGGTGAGCGATTAAGGCCCCTTGGGGCCTCTTGTTTTTCATAAATAGAGCCATTTTATATTTTTATACTGTACCAATGACCCAGACTTAGCTGGTGCTAACTCTTAAAAATATAGGGCCAAACACAAATTTTGCCCCCCAATCCCCAAAATTTGCATCTAAAACCAAAGAAAACATGGCCTGAATGGCCCTCCACACTTCACCTCTACTGCGCATGCGCAGTGTCAAGGACGTCCCGAAATTGGCGCCATTAATCATTCTTTGTTTGGCCCTTCATCAGTTAACATCTGACTGATCTTTGTGCTTGTAAATCTCAGTTTAAATGATGCCAGACACATAAATATTAGAGAAATGGTGATTCTAAGGAGGATATAGAAGGAGGAGAGGAAAAATGAGTGACAGAAAATTATCAGGGCTGTAACTTAAAATTTTTTAATGAAATTATGTTAAGTTACCTATTTTCGAGACAACAGCCTGTTGTGGTCATTCTTGTTATCAAATTACACTGCTTGTTCAGTGTTTTCCTCTCTCCCTTTCCTTTAAGTCCCCTCTTGCTATTCTCCCATGCTTTTGGCATATTTTCTGTAATTTTATTACTAAAATTTCTTGGGAGTTTTAGCTTGATAACAGAATGAATTCTGTTCTTTTCCCCATGTTTACGTCTTCACCTATGGGTGGTTAGGCATAGTGTTCTGCAATTACCATCTGATGTTCTGCAGTTTCTTCCCTGGAAGTCTCTGTTTTGCATCAGATAGTGTATTATTGGTAACTGATTTCGGGCCAGGGTGCCTGGAGTCTTGTTCTAGTGTTTTTACACTTATTGTTTACATTTACAACAGCCCTCTGTGTGAGGGGGGATTTCTTGAAAATAATATCTGGATGTTAATTTAATCATAACTAGATACATTATTATTGTTCGTAAGTGTTGCATAAATTGTTTAAAATATTTTTAAAATTTTTGTCCACACTTAGGCTTGGGATCCATTGGGGCTCAACATTACTTTTCAGAAACTTGGGCTGTTCTGAAAAAGTATTTTTTCAAAATTTTTTGATTGCAATTATTTTTTCTATATTAATGGATCATATTATTATGTATTTTGATTGTCAGGGGTTGGTGCGAGTACTAGGACTTTGTTTTCTTTTCACAATGAAAGGATATTGTTCAATTGTAATAAGAGGAAATCTTCCTCTGACTTTCATAATCGTTGTATATGTAGTCAGTGTACTCGCACTAACTCCTGTTCTGTATGTGTTAATTTCGATGACAACATGGGAAGCGCATGTCACGTTATGTTAGTGGGGAATTGGCCATTCCGGTCCTTTCCCCGCAGGGTCACTCTACTTTATCAATCTCTATTTCAGACGATCAAGAATAGGGTGATGTATCCGTGATGTCTTCCAAAAGTGTGCCTCCGTCGTCACAATTAATGAAGAGCTAGCGGAAAAGTCCTCATGTAAATACGTCAATTGCCTAAGAGGACCCTAGTAGATTCGGCGGCCATTGACGTCCGCTAGCTCGCCCGGTGTAGCGTCCATTCATCGAATGGTTCGGCAAGCCGGGTTCGTCCGTTGCGGTCTAGAAGGAGTTTTGGGGTGATCCGAGCACTATAAATCAACCAAATGCACACCCAGTGACGGCGGATTAGAGGGAGAATGGAGGAAGCCTTTTAGTCCGGTTCCTAGCTCGTCCAGGTCCATCCGGACTGCGAGCGAGAGAGGCCCCTCTCTCGTACAGCAACATCTGGCCCCAGATGTTGTGGTACAAAATGTTTCGCATTCGGAGCAGACGTCCGCCGCTCGGGACGCTCCGACATATAGTCAGTCCGGAGAGACTGTCAATAAGGCTTCCTCATTCTCATGGTAGCGCACACGACCGCTCTTGGCTACGTGACCTCGGATATCCAGTCAGCTTCGCCAATCAGAGAATCATCGGCGACCAGGTCACACCATCCAGTAGTCAGGGACATGAGGCCTGCAGACTCCGGACGTTCGCATAAGAAAGTGTGCGGGAGTCAACGTACACGGAGCTTCCGGCGGCAATGCATCGTAAGACCGCTACTGCACAGGCCTCGGTGACGGGCGTGCTATCCCAAATAGCACAGCTTATCGGTGCATCCCAGCAACGACAGAATCTGTCGCATCTTGTATTATCCGAGGATGCTGGGTCGGGACGCTCCGCGGAAGCAGGTACGGACGTCCGAAAATTTCATCCAGTCCGACGGGATGCCGGAAGGGATTCGGAGGATTTCGAGCTTTCCCTTTCGGAACAACATAAGCTGTTGTTTATGTCATCTGACTTTATCTTCTAGAGGTTCTTTCGTCGGACCAGAATGCTGCGATGCCGGATAAGAAACTGATAGCGTCGGTGGACATAGAAATTTTTGGTTCGGTTCAGGGACATCGTCCCTCAGTTCCGACATAGTCCAATAATGTCACACAACTTTCGAATTATTGAACGACGCTATATATATTATTATTTGCTTGCTATTAACAAGCATGTCTGGTTTCTTGTTCGCAAACTTACGGAGATGTCTTTCAAAACTGTGCCTCTGTCGTCATAGTTAATGAAGAGCTAGCGGCAATAAGTGCTCATGGAATATGTCAATCGCCTAAGAGGTCCCTAGTGGGATCGACGGAGTTGACATTCGCTAGCTCACCTGGTGTAGCATCCATTCATCGAATGGTTCGGCAGCCGGGTTCGTCCGTTGCGGTCTAGGAAGGAGATTTGGGTGATGGGAGCACTATAATAAACTTTAGTACACACCCAGTGACGACAGATTAGAGGACAGATCGGAGGAAGCCTGTTAGTCCGGTTCCTAGCTCGTCCAGGCCCGTCCGGGCTGCGAGCGAGAGAGGTCCCTCTCTCGTACAACAACATATGGGACCGGATGTTGTGGTACAGATATTTCGCATTCGGAGCATATGTCCGCCGCTTGGGACGCTCCGTTATATTGACAGTCCGAGAGACTGTCGATAATGCTTCCTCATCCTCACAGCAGCGCACACAACCGCACATTGGCTACGCGACCTCGAGTATCCGGCCAGCTTCGTCATTCAGTGATTCCACGGCGAACAGGTCACGCCATCCGGTAGCCAAGGGACACAAGGCCTATACACTCCGTTTGTTCGCATAATAGAAGTATGCACGGGGTAATGAACACGGAGCTTCCAGCGGCAATGCATCATAAGACCGCTTTTCCACAGGCCTCAGTGACGGACGTGCTATCCAAGTTAGCACAGTTTATCGCAGCATCCCAGCAATCGACAGATTCTCGGTCGGATCAGGAATTATCCGACGGCGCTGGGTCGGTGCGCTCCGCTGTTGCATCAGGTTCGGACAACCGAACACTTTATAGGGTCCGACAGGATGGCGAAAGGGATTCGGACGATTTTGAGCTTTCCCTTTCGGAACAACGGAAGCTGCCATACATTTCTTCCGGCATTATCTTCCACAGGTTGTCCCGTCGGACTACATTGCTACGATGCTGGATAAGAGACTAATAGCGTCATTGGACACGGAGTTTTTGATCGGTTCAAGGACATTGTCCCTGACTTACCGACACAGTCCAATAATGTCATTAGAACATTCGAATTATTTAACGACGCTATATATAAGCTTGCTACCAAGCACGATAGTCTACACCTTAAATTATTCTTATTGAACACATACAGTATGTGGAGAGTGAATTGTAACTAAATCACCTGGGGAGTGGAGTTATCACCCAAAGTATCACTTTCAAATTCTGTACATGTGGACAAAAAACACACGCAATGTTTCAGCTAATGGACCTCTGGGTATAACCCGGAGGTCCATTGGCTGAAACTTTGCTTGTGCTTGTTATGCTTTGCAACAAATTTGTAATTATTGCTTGTGTGGAATCTCCTCTCTGTGAGTGATTCAGTGATAATACACTCTCCACGTACTGTAGCATGTAGGGAACAGAAATTAACATATTCTCAATTATCACAATTCTTGTCTTATTTCATAATCCTTCATAAACATTAAACATTATCCTTTTCACCAAACACTACACACAATCAAATTCAGCTACAGTGTCATTGACACTTTCATTTCAAAATGTTTTACCTCAGCACAGGCCTTTAAATTCATTTTTTGGGGGGACACTGTTTTGCCCTAATTTGGGCGCATTAAAACCAGAAATATTATGTTATGTTTTATTATTCTGTCTTTCTTTGTGTTTCTATTGTCATAGCATGATGGAAGTTATTCTAAAATGCAGAATGTGCACAGAGAATGTAAAAATTTTTCTTGATGCCTTCACACCATTTCTAATTTGGAGACACCTGTAAAAGTTTGAAAATGGGTTAATCAAAGACCTGCCGGAGTGTGTGATTGAAGTGGGATACAATTCAAGCCCATGGCCACCATGAGCCTTTTAAACCAATCTTTTTATTTTATTTTCAGGGCCTTGGCCAACATGAAGATAAGATTGAAGGGTGCACAGAAGGGTCATAGTTTGTTGAAAAAGAAAGCAGATGCTTTAACATTGAGGTTCAGACAAATTCTTAAAAAGATTATTGAGGTAAACTTAATTATCCTTGCACATACAGTTAAAATTAGAAGTCTTGTCATGAAATGCGCACAAATAGGACATCGATCTTCATGTTAATCTACGCGTTATGACCATAATAAGACGATCAAATTGTGTACATATGGCTTGTGCACAAGCCATTGGCAGAAACATTGCCTGTGTTTGCTATAAGTAACCAGGAGAACCTGCCGTGCTTTGGATGCCATTCGATATGGCAATTGCACGCAATTCCTACATGCAATTAAGCCAAGATAAGCGCACAGTTCGTAACAGGACTTCTAGTTTTAACTGTATGTACTCGTAATTGAAAGTTTCCACACATTATATTTCAGGAGTGAAATATAGTGGTATTTTTAGTCCAAGTCAAGTTATACCTCAGCTTTCTCGTCTACCTATATTATATGATCATTGATGCTTTAATATAGAGCTTCATGAACATGCCAGGGATATGGGCAGAGGTTTCTTTTGAAAATGAAGCCTTGAAAGGGGCATAAAATTGATTCTACAGTTAAAAGTAAAAGTCCAGTCATAAAATGCACACAAATAGTACGTCAATCTGCTCGTTAATCTACACGTTATGACCATAGTAAGGCCATCAAATTCTGTACATATGGCCTGTCCACAAGCAATGTTTTAGCCAATGGACCTCCGCATAACCCTGAGGTACATTGGCAGAAACATTGCCTGTGTTTGCTGTGAGTAACCAGGAGAACCTGCCGTGCTTTGGATGCCTTTTGGTATGGCAACAGCAGATAAGCTCACAGTTCATGACAGGACTTCTAGTTTTAACTGTAGTAACTGAAATGCCAACACATTTATGATAGAAGTATTAGGTTATTATTATTATTTGGTATTATTCTGGGAATTGAATATGTGCTAAACAACATCTCAAGCTGAGAACTTTGAGCAATTCACGCTGTCCTAACATTAAATCAGATCTTATGCAGAAATGATCAGTTTTCAATGTTTCATCATTTTGTAACTGTGAATGATGGAATTAACAAAGCATAATGATTTTACATGATGTGATTTTCTTGAAGTGCATTTCGAGGATTTTTTTTTTATTATGATAAGTAACGTTCTACAGAAATCTCATACCGATTGACATCATGCATACTTATGAAGCTCGATATTGCATTCACTGAAGTTGTAAATATGAACAGTTGGAATTTTTGCCGATTTGAAACCGAGTTGGAATTTCGGGAAGTAAAGGAGACGATATCAGCATCACCAAAGAAGCTCTAAAATCCAGATTGATGAATTTACAACTACAAATGACTTGCCATCCGATTTTGCTATTTTTGCCAGGATTGGGGGGTGAGAGGGTGTGACCAAACCTGTTAGCTCTCCCGGTTTCACCGTGAATCTCACGGTTTGAGGCACCAACTCACGCTCTCACAGTCACATCCTATTTTCTCCCGATTTGACTCTTTTCAAAATAGTTGTCCTGAAATCCATCACATTTTACTGTTTACAAATTTCTGAAATCTCGGAGATGTGAGATTACAAACATTTGTGTGAATGTGTTCAATGACGTCAGATTCGGCTGTGATCAACTCGGTTTCTGCAAAATTCTGCATCTTTCAATGGCGAGTCTTGTGTTCTATTTTAAAAATTAAAACAAGGAATGCTTGTGTTGGTTCTTGAACATTTTGGTCCTGGGACATTTCGGCCCAAGATGTTTCAGCCTCCATGTATTGAAGCAATGGGATGGGCTTGCATGAGTAAGGAAAAATGGCCAAACTGAGGGGGGAGGGGGGTTGGTACAGGCAAAGGCTAGATAGGCATCCAAAAACATTTGTTTGTGTGTGTGTGTGGGGGGGGGGGGGGGGGTCATTGTCCTGGGGGTGGGGGGGGGGGGGCTTGGACCAGTGATATCCATATTTGTATGCTTTTACTGATAAATACCATTAAAATTATTAAAATGAAATATAATGCATTTGGTTTGGGGGGGGGGGGGGGGTGCCCGGCTGGGACCGTGGGAGGCATAACAAGGAAAATATTGATGTATTAGCCGCGCACAAAAATCTCACTGACAAGCATCCAAATCTCACTGAGAGCACATCAAAATCTCACTGACAGTCACCTTCAGATGTTAACAGGTCTGATGATGATTGGGCCCCTCTCCACCAAAAATCCTCATTTAATGTTGATCAGGTTGTAAACATGGCCGCAATTTGTGGCTTATAGTTACTGTAGAAACCCTATGTGAAATCACATTTTCATCTTCTCTGGAACTACTGAGCTGACATGAACCAAACCTGGCAGGGATAGTCTATGGCAGGTCTTCTACAAATGCTCCTCATTTTTGTTACCGTGCATCGAAAAACATGACTCCCGAATCATTAGCTCAACTTTGGCGAAGCCAAATTTGAGGTATGTCATGGCCCTTCTGTCCATCTGTCCATCGTGCCGTCAACATGGCTCGGGCTAGAGGCTGTATTTATGAGCCGATCTTTACAAAACTTCTTGGGTGCCTTTGTTATCACCGTGGGACGAGATCGAGTGTTTTTGGGTCTGGTCTGAAATTCAAGATGGCCACTGGCAGCCATTTTGGACAAAATTAGGTGCAATCAGATTTTTGCACAGAACTTCCATATGAAAGCTCTGAGTTGAATAATTTTTTGTATGAATATTTAGTACCATGGGATACAACATCACATATAATACGGGTTCTTTTCTTGTGCGTAAATTATGCAAATTTGACTAACTTTGATTTATTTAGTGTTACTTTCAGCACTGTAAGTGCAAATGCCAATACGGCTCAGGCTAGAGGCCATATTTATGAACCGATCTTTATGAAACTTCTTGGATACCTTTGTTATCACAGTGGGGCGAGAACGGGTGTTTTTGGTTTGGGTCTGAAATTCAGGATGGCCACTGGCAGCCATTTTGTACAAAATTAGGTGCAAGCAGATTTTTGCGTCAAACTTCTATATGAAAGCGCTCATTTGAATAATTTTTTGTGTGAATGTTTAGTACCATGGGATACATCACATATAATACAGGTTTTTTTCTCGTGCATAAATTATGCCAATTAGACTAACTTTGATCTATTTAGTGTTACCTTTGTTATCACCATGGGTCAGGAACGAGTGTTTTGGGGTCCGGTCCAAAATTCAAGATGGCCACCAGCAGCCATTTTGTACAAAATTTTGTGCAATCAGTTTTTTGCTCAAAACTTCTATATGAAAGCTCTGATTTGAATAAATTTTGGTGAGAATGTTTACTAACATGGGATGCATCACATGTAATACTTAAGTTCTATTCTTTAGACCATTGCAGTCACCTTGTAATTGATTTACTATGGTTGACGTGGTCACAACAAAACACCTTCTTCTCTTATTCACCTTCTTCTCTTATTCATTATTGTTGACTTGGTCACAACAAATACTGATTTCTGTCATATTCATTATTGTTGACCTGGTCACAGCAAATACTAATTCCTGTCATATTCAAAGTTGAGCTACAGTGTCAATGACACTTTTATATTTTGATATGATATATTTGCACCCTGAACTTTAGATATTTCAACATCAGTGTGCAGAGGGTTAAAGGAAGGAGGCTAAACCCTATGGATATACAGACAGGCTTTATGTGGTGTCTTACAAACTATTGGGGATTTTTTTTCTCCAAAGCCTGAAGTATTATTTGTTAAATGTTAACACATAGAAAAAAACTAACCGAACCAAGGTTTTATCCTGAAACTGAACCAAGACCAAATCTGAAAATTCAATACCTTCCAGCACGAGAGTACCCAACAAAATAGTAACTTGATAAAATTATTTTAAAACACAAGCTAAGATTCTGCTTATGGATCTTCAGGTTTCACTCGGATGTCCATTACATGAAGCTGAAATTTTGCTTGAACCTTACAGTAATTTTAAAAGCGGAGAAAGAATTTTGATCAGTCTGGTCAAAATCTGCTTTTCTACCCTCACCACTGTAGAATCTCACCTGTTGAATTATAAATCTGAGAACTGTGAATAATACAGTAGAGTCACCATGGAGTGGTCATAATCCACATGTGTCAGTGATGGCCATGCATGCGTTTTCCAGCTAATAAAGATCATCGATTTTTGATGATTATGCCTTCAATTAGTGTTTGGAATCTAATATTATTGCATCCGTGGAAATATTGCCCACCCATGGGAAGTGACCAGTCCAGGGCTTATATTTCGTCTAAATTTGTGGGAATCCATTTGGATTCTTGTGTAAATGATTGCGAGAATCCATACCTACTATGAGTGTCCCAGGATCCCATGACACCACCATGGTTCAACCACTGTTGTATACTGATAACACATGTTAACCTTTTACCCAACATACCTTTTTAATTTTTAAAACTAAATTTGATAATTTTTAAACAATAAATAATAAATAAATGATAAAATAATTAAATGAACAATATTTACCAATAAAATCTTACAAATATGGCTGTCATTGGAACCGGCTCAATGAGCCGGTTCCAATGACAGCCATATTTGTGCAATTTTATTGACAAAGTGTCAGGATATTTCAGGTCATGTTAGCCTTCTATTGGTTAATTTGTTCCCGCTGTGTTAGTTAAAGGGTTAAATTGACTCAATTCTTTTCACGCAAATCCTAGCAGAGGTGCAGCGAGAATCTACATGGATTCTCGTCGGTTTTATTGCGCGAATCTTTGTGCGAATCAATTCTCGGATTCTCGTCGAAATAAAGCCCTGCAGTCCATGGCAGCCATACTTTAGATAGTATTTTCCTTTGTTTTTCTTAGTTTAAACATTATTTTATTTCAAAGTTAAACTGATACATCATAGTCTAAAAACTTAATGATCAACACAGATAACAGTATAATGGAATTTGATTCAGCAGCAAGCATGAATGCTTGTGTAAGCTGTCGCCATAAGACAAATTGAACATTAGTGTATATAATAATAATAATAATTGATTTTCTAGAGCGTAAAACCACAAATAGTGCTCTTAAATGCTTGACAGAACTAAATACACTTTTCTGAAATAAAGAGTCACATCTGTTTCGGTTGCCCCTTAGAGAGGTTCAGGAGAATGCTTCAGTAAATAGGAAAGTTTTAAGATTTCTTTTGAAGACATCAAGAGTTTCTGAAATTCTGACAATAATTGGCGGGGAATTCCACAGTCTGGGACCTGCGATGGAGAACAACACACGATCATTAGCCAGATTAGATCTAAAAGGTACAACTAGTTGAATTTGGTTTTTTAGATCTGCGACTACGTGATGGTGTATATACAGTGAGGAGTTCTTGCATGTAAACTGGAGCCAGTTTGTGGATACATTTGAATACTAAGATCAGTATTTTGAAATCAATTCTCTGTTTAACTGGAAGCCAATGTAGTTGTCTTAAAACAGGTGTTATGTGTTCAGAGCGTTTGGTACCAGTAATTATCCTAGCAGCACTATACTGAACTTTTTGAAGCTTCTGAATCAGGCACTGGGACAGCCCCACTAACTCTGAATTACAATAGTCTAGTTGTGAGGTGATGAAGGAGTGCACAAGTTTTTCAAGTACTGACTGGTTAAGATTTTCCAACATTACGGAGCAGCCAGTAGCATTTTTGACATATTTTATTGATATGGATGTCTAGTTTTAAATTTTGAGTCCATAATCAGTCCAATAATCCTGCCTGATTTACTTTTCATAGTGATGTTTCCAACCAGAATTGATGTAACAGAGGGTGTAGGCATGCAAACCCCGGATATCACTAAGAATTCAGTTTTAGAGTCATTCATTTTCAGTTTAAAGTCTATCATCTATACATACGGTGAGTAGGTCTTATAATGCATCAAATTAGGCTGAGAGGCATAGTTTGATTTATGGAAAGAGTTGATACTAAAGAAAAGACTACAAAAGAGTTATCGGAAAAGATATAGCTAGTGAAGAGAAATTAGGGAAGAGAAGAGAAATGAAAGAGAAATGAAATACCCAGGTTAGACAGATGATTCCTCAGTACTTAGAGGAAGTTTGTTTTTCTTGATTCAGTCTTGATATTACATGTACAGTATCAAGCCTGGAAAAAAGCAATCTGTCATTTGCAGAATGAAGTCCCCAGAGAGTGAATTTGCTGATACTATCCCATACAACGGGTCAGTTTATCCTCTGGGTACCTCTTTCTGATAATAGGCCTGAGACCTTTATACAGATTGAAGTTCACAGTGGGTAAATTAAGTGATGCTACCCTTCTGTAGGATAGTATCACCAAATTCACCCTCTGGGGACCTCATTCTGCAGATGACAGTCTACTTATTTTTAGACTTGTACACTATTTTGTGAAATTTGACTCGCTGTTGTAAGTGTGCGCTGTCCAGAGCAAAATCTGATTCAAAAGAGGTCCCATTTGTGATCACAGTTCTGTACTTAATTACTTTTTCTTAGAATTCACTTTCACCTGTGGGAACCCTGGAAAGTGGAGCAATGCTTGTTTACTTTGGAAAACCAATTCTGCTTCACTGTTAAAATAGGACCCGGTAGCTTGCCAGGTGTGTAAGTCCTGTATAAGGAGTAGCATACAGGCCTGAAAATAAGCAGTCTGACATTTGCAAAATGAGGTCCTCCTAGGGTGAATTTGATGATGCTATCCCATACACTGGGCCAATTTATCCTCTGGGTACCTCTTTCTGTTTTGTTTTGAGACCCTGATTCAGATTGAGGTTCACAGAGGGTAAATTTAGGGATTCTACCCTGCTGTGCAGGGTAGCATCACTAAATTGACCCTCTGGGGAACTCATTTTGCAGATGACAGTCTGCTTATTTTATGGCTTTGTAGCATAGGTATAATCGATTGGTGAAATTTGATTCCATGCCTACATTGTGGTCATGTTATAGCCAGAGCTGCTTAAAATGACCTTAAATACCAATTTATAAATTAAAATTTAATTTATATCAGTGAAAGAGTAAATTGCATGTTAAAAGAGGCGCATCCTCTTTAGATATCTATCTCTCGTGTCTTTTTCTCCTGTTACTCCCAGAAACTCAATGGCCTCATCTTTAATCTCAAAAAACGGTCACAATTAGCCATTGTGCATAAGTATGTGACCTTAAACACCAGTAAATAAATAAATAAATATAATCTCAAAAAGTTTATGACCTTTTTCATAATAAACAAGTGTTTATACAGCAATAATTGAAGAGCACACTTCCATTGTCATTTTGTCGTAATGTATACATGCACTGGGGTTTAACTGGTACAGTGCTAAACTATTTTTAATTATCGAAATTTGTCAGATATTTTTGCGTTGTTACAGTTTATAAATAAATTGTAACAAAGTATATTCACACAGTCAAAAATTTTCACTCCCTAAAATAGGACCCAGTCACCAATTTTGGGATTGGAAGTCCTCTGAAATGGGCAACTTGGGTATAAATGATTGACTAACTTGCTTTTATCTCCATGCTGTGCCCTGTCCGGGATGACCCACGTTGTGTCCTTGAGCAAGGCACTTTATCGTGGTTGCCTACATGAGAGCACGATGATGCTGTGTACTAAGGCGTACTGTATGTCGATGGTGCATATGTCTTCAACTGCTGTAACCCTGCTTGAATGGAGTTTGAACAGAGTTTGAATGTTGAGGAGCTGGCAGTTGCGCATTGATGCTCGGTGGTTCTCTCTGGGTACTCTGGCTTCCTCCACCAGTCAAACTGTCACGGTCACGATTAGTCATTGTGCAATAGTATGTGACCTTAACTGATTGAGGGCTAGATTATTTTTGGTGGTTTGAATTTGTTATTCAAAACTTGTTTTATTATAAATTATTGAAGAGTGCCCATAGGCAGGCACTCTCCAATAATTTGTAATAAAGCAAATTTATATAAAAAATATTATTTATGTTTGACTGAATATGAAATATAAGCAAGGAAAGTGTTGGCTTTTGCTTTGGTATCCTCATTTTTTGAAAGCCTTAATAGTGGCTTCTAGCACTCAACCAGTTAAACACAAATGAATAAATAAATAAATAAATAAATAAATAAATAACAGACAAAATTATTTCACCTGAAAGATAATATGAAGCACTTACACTGATTATGAAACCCTCAAGTGGCTATACCTTCACTTTAGAATAAAGCCCAAATATATGCTTCCAGCACTCTACCAGTTAAATTAAGAGAGATTATCGGAATGGTGTTGACTGAAATGCATTAGTATCCCATGGGGACATAAGTTAAATTTTCAACAAAAATTCAAATGTCACTTTTTCCTCAACAGCATGGCTCAGATAATTAATATTTGGCATAGATCATCATCAGGAGGAGTGTCATCAGACTGGTCAAAAAGTATTAATTGGTTTATGGTGGAGTTCTGTATGGTTGTTCCTCAAGTCAATGCTGATTAGAATGTGAAAAGCAGTTAAAAAATCTGTCAGTCCAAATGCTTCCATGCCAAACATATAACAGCTGTGTAATTAATAAGACCTACTTGTGAGTGTGGTGTCTCAGTGATTATGGTATTGGAACATCAAACCGAAAGGTTCACGGTTTGATCCCCACCAGGGGTAGCTGCATTGTGACCTTGGGCAAGGCAAGGCACTTAATCCTGATTTCCTGCATGGGGGCACTGTGCCCCTGTGTACTAAGGCGTACTGCATGTTAATGGTGCAGTTATCTTCAACCAGTGCTAACCCTGCTTGTGAGGAGTTAGTACGTTGGTGAATCTAAACTGCATGGTCCTTTTGGCTGCCACATGCTCTCTTTTTATAACAGATGCAAACTTTAAAAAAAATTAAATGATTTATGTCTGATATTTTACCCCAGTTAATGAAATTGATAAATTTGTCCCTTGAGAGCACCATGGCTTTGCAATGCTTTAGCATTGCAAAGCCTTCTTGCACTCAAGGGATGAAATACACCACCACCCATGCTATTCTATAAACATAGAACAAACAAGAACCTGAATTTTTTATGGCAAAAGAATAATTACAAAAATAAAAAATAAAATAAAAAACGCCTGTCCACATGCAATTTTACAGAAAATGGCCCAAGAAACAGATCTACTTTGTGGAGACTAAACCTATCATGTAACCTTTCAATGGAAGGAGAGCTCATTGAATTCATTCCAATGAGGGGTCACAAGATATGGTTTTGTTGAAATTTTTTGAAAATTTTTAAAAAACTATAATTAAAATAATGAATTTTGATATCCTGTGTGTTGGGTAAAGGGATAAATCAAGAGTTTTTATCAAGGGAGTTGAACCAATGTTAGATGATGGTGATATTCAGCCGCCACTTCATTTTCTAATACTTCATCTTTTCAACCTTTTTTCAGACCAAAGTATTGATGGGTGAAATAATGAAAGAAGCTGCATTTTCTTTAGCTGAGGCCAAATTCACAACTGGTGACTTCAACCATCTAGTCATACAAAACGTTAGTCAAGCACAAACAAAAGTCAGGATGAAGAAGGATAATGTGGCTGGTTAGTTTATTATGATTAATGCCAAGTATTTTGTTTCATGGCGTAATAAAATTAGTGTTCAACTGATTATCTGAACTGGCCACCACAATTGGCGGATTGTGGGCAATTGGGTGACAACGGCAATGCTCCTGGAACATCGGTTCAACCAATTGTTGCCAAGCTTTTTTGTCATGATTCATAAACTGCCTTTTATTATTTTCTGCAATTAATTAATTGTTAATGTAAAGTGATGTCAATGATACCATTCAATAAAGTTGAAAAACCACCACAGTGTGTATTCTTAATCTCTCTATATGCCCTCTTATGGGATATACAAGTTAGACGACATGTAAAGCTTACAATTGAGCATACTTTCGGTAATTGCCAGTTCATACTGGAAAAATGAAGGTTGTACTCCATTGACTTAGGTCGCAGTAAAAATATTTGGGAGCGCTATGGTAGCCCAAATTTTTACTTTCTGCGATATGAGAAAATTTCTTTAAAAATCTTCTTCAGATCCTCCAGTCGGAATGCTTTCATATTGGGTACACAACATCTATAGGGGGTCAGATTCAAGTTTGTTCAATTCGAGTGCCTGGGTTAATATTTGGGCTCCCTATTGGAACCGGAATTGGCCATATAGCTGGGAATTTGAAATTTAACTTAGTACAATATGAGGGAATTTCTTCAAAAATCTTCTTCTCCAGATCCACTAGTTTGGTATACAACATCTCTAAGGGTGGCAGATTCAAGTTTGTTCAAATCAGATCCATAGATTAATATTTGGGCTTGCCATGGTGGCCCAAATTTTAACTTAGTGCAATATGAAGAAATTTCTTTAAAATTTATCTTCTTCAGATCCAAAAGTCAGAATGCTTTCATATTTGGTACACAACTTCTCTAGGGAAGTCAGATTCAACTTTGTTCAAATCGAGAGCCTGGGTTAATATTTGGGCTCCCTATGGGAATTGGCCATGTTGCTGAAGAATTAAAAATTTTGTATTCAGTACCCTCTAAAGGTGTGTAAGTAAGATTAATCCACATAGGTTGTATCAAGGGGCTTCATAGGGGAGCTCTACAATTTACGTTATTATCAACTGAAGAAAAGGCATGATGCCCAGATTATTTTCGTCACTCTTGAGGGACTCAAGGATTGACAGTGTATCCTATGGAGATGGATTGCTTAATATAGACTCATTCTTGGACTCTGTTTAAGTTGTGTTCTTTTCAAGATGAGTGCTTCAGGGCCCCACTGTTAATGTTGTGTTCTGTTCAAAATGAGCGTTTCAGGCCCCGTGGGGCCTCTTGTTACTATTCTCTCTTCCCACGTTTGGTTCCATGGGTTTCTGGTTCTGCAGATACTGTGGGTTTCTTTCATTGTTTGGATAGTATAACCCTCATTACTGTATTCTTGTGTTCCCTTACTCCTTATTATGAGTGTCCTATTACTGGTGGTTGTTCACATCATTATTTTCCTAGCAAGCTTCAGATATATGAGCTGAAGTGCCTTTTGTGAAGTTTGGGGTTCCATGGCGGGAATTATGCCACTGTTGGATATTAATGTTAATGTTAATTGGTTTCAGATATATGTGCTGAAGTTAATTTATAATATCTACTGCTTAAGGTGCCATTGTTCTGTTTCAGATATATGAGCTGAAGTGGGTGAAATTGTATATCCTCTGTTATGTACAGATATGCTTCTTCAGATATAGGAGATGAAGTAGCTTACTTATGTTTATTTCTACAATTTGTATAATTCCACCTACCATAGACAGGCTGGTTGATTTCATACCTATTGTTTGGTAGTGTTCAGCCGATGATCAGAACCGGCCACCACAATCGGCCGATTGTGGACAATCAGATGACAACAGCTGTGGCTCCTGGAATATCGGTTCAACCGATTGTTGTCATGATTCATAAACCTCATTTTTTTATCTTCTGCAATTGTTCAATTGTTAATGCAAAATGATCTCAATCATACCATTCAATAAAGTTGAAAAACCACCACAATGTGTGTTCTTAAATTCTCAAGATGCCCCTTTTCGGGATATACAAGTTAAATGTCATGAAAAGCTTACAATTGAGCATACTTGTGGCAATCGCCATTTCATACCGGAAAACTGAAGGTTGCACTCCACTGACTCAGGTCACAGTAAAAATTACCAGTTGTGTGTGCTTGGATAGTAAACGTGGCTCTGAGAGCCACGTTTACCTCACAGGTGTGCGTGACTGGTAATTTTACTGGACCTGAGTCACCGGAGTTTAACACTGTGAAATATGTTCAATTTAATGTAGTTCTTTCGAGTCTCGACTTATCTAGTTGTGAACAGACTGTAAACACTGTAAAATAAGTTCAGTTTAATGTAGTTCTTTGCGAACCTTGCCTTGTCTAGTAGTGTACGGAATTACAATCGGAATCGGCCGATTGTGAGCTCAAATAACCAGTAATGAGTCAGCAGCCATTTTTGGTAATCAGTTGAACACTGTTGTTTGGTCAGTAAACATGGCCATGCCTACAATGATGTACTTGCATGTATGATCTATTTCAAATATCATTATGTGCTGTCGTCATGCAGGGTTCATACAGCTCTTGAAAAACCCTTAAAAATGAGTATTTTTATACTGTACCAATGACCCAGACATAGCTGGTGCTAACTCTTAAAATATAGGGCCAAACACAAATTTTGCCCCCCAATCCCCAAAATTTGCAACTAAAACTAAAGAAAACATGTCCTGAAAGGCCCTCCACACTTCGCCCCTACTGCGCATGCGCAGTGTCAAGGACGTTCCGAAATTGGCGCCATTAATCATTCTAAGTTTGGCCCTTCATCAGTTAACATCTGACTGATCTTTGTGCTTTTAAATCTCAGTTTAAATGATGCCAGACACATAAATATTAGTGAAATGGTGATTCTAAGGAGGATAGAGAAGGAGGAGAGGAAAAGAATGTGTGACAGAATATTATCAGGGCTGTAACTTAAAAATTTTTAATGAAATTATGTTAAGTTACCTATTTTCAAGGCAGCAGCCATTTTGTTGTCATTCTGATTATTTAGTTACACTGTTTTTTTTAAGTGTTTTCCTCTCTCCCTGTCCTTTAAGTTCCCCCTTGCTATTCTCCCATGCTTTTGGCATAGTTTCTGTAATTATTATTACTAAAATTTCTTGGGAGTTTTAGCTGAATAACAGAATGAATTCTGTTCTTTCCCCATGTTTACGTCTTCACCTACGGGTGGTTAGGCGTTGTGTTCTGCATCTACCATCTGATGTTCTGCAGTTTCTTCCCTGGAAGTCTCTGTTTTGCATCAGATAGTGTATTTTTGGTAACTGATTTCGGGCCTGGGTGCCTGGAGTCTTATTTTAGTGTTTTTACACTCATTGTTTACATTTACAACAGCCCTCTGTGTGCGGGGGGGCGGGGAATTTCTAAAAAATAATATCTTTATGTTATTTTAATCATAACTAGATACATTATTATTGTTCGTAAGTGTTGAATAAATTGTTTAAAATATTTTAAAAATTTTTGTCCACACTTAGGCTTGGGATCCATTGGGGCTCAACGTTACTTTTCAGAAACTTGGGCTGTTCTGAAAAAATATTTTTTCAAAATATTTTGATTTCAATTATTTTTTCTATATTAATGGATCATATTATTATTATGTATTTTGATTGCCAGGGGTTAGTGCGAGTACCAGGACTTGTTTTCTTTTCACATTGAAAGGATATTGATCAATTGTTTTAAGAGGAAGTCTTCCTCTGACTTTATTATCATTCTATATGTGGTCAGTGTACTCGCATTAACTCCTGTTCTGTATCGTATGATTTCGATGACAATATGGGAAGCGTATGTCACGGTATGTTGTTGGGGATTTGGACACTTCGGTCCTTTCCCCGCAGGGTCACTCTACTTTATCAATTTCTATTTCAGACGATCAAGATTAGGGTGATGTATCTGTGATGTCTTCCAACAGTGTGCCTCCGTCGTCACAATTAATGAAGGGCTAGCAGAAAAGTGCTCATGTAAATACGCCAATTGCCTAAGAGGACCCTAGTAGGTTCGACGGCCTTTGACGTCCCCTAGCTCGCCCGGTGTAGCGTCCATTCACCGAATGGTTCGGCGGCCGGGTTCGTCCGTTGCGGTCTAGAAGGAATTTTGGGGTGATGCGAGCACTATAAATTAACTTAATGCACACCCAGTGACGGCGGATCGGAGGGAGAACGCAGGAAGCCTTTTAGTCCGGTTCATAGCTCGTTTCGGTCCATCCGGACGGCAAGCGAGAGAGGCCCCTCTCTCGTTCAACAACATCTGGCCCCAGATGTTGTGGTACAAATTGTGTCGCAAGCGGAGCATACGTCCGTTGCTCGGGACGCTCCGTTGTATAGGCAGTCCGCTGAGACTGCTAAGGCTTCCTCTTCTCGTCAGCGCACACGACCGCACCTTGGCTGCGTGACTGCCGATATATTACCAGCTTCGCCGATCTAGGATTCTTCGGCGACCAGGTCACACCATCCGATAGCCAGGGACACGAGGCCTGCAGACTCCGGACGTTCGCATAGGAAGTGTGCGGGAGTCAACGTACACGGAGCTTCCGGCGGCAATGCATCGTAAGACCGCTTCTGCACAGGCCTCGGGAACGGACGTGCTTTCCTTAATAGCACAGTTTATCGCAGCATCCCAGCATCAACTGAATCTGTCGCATATATTTTATCCAACGATGCTGGGTCGGGACGCTCCGCGGAAGCGGGTACGGACGTCCGAAGTTTCATCCGGTCCGATGGGATACCGAAAGGGATTCGGAGGATTTCGAGCTTTCCCTTTCGGAACAACATATGCTGTTGTGTATGTCATCTGACTTGGTCTTCTACAGCTTCTTTCGTCGGACCAGAATGCTGCGATGCCGGATAAGAAACTGATAGCGTCGGTGGACTTAGAAATTTTTGGTTCGGTTCAGGGACATCGTCCCTCAGTTCCGACATAGTCCAATAATGTCACACAAACTTTCGAATTATTGAACGACGCTATATATATTATTATTTTATGCTTGCTATCCAAGCATTTCTGGTTTCTTGTTCGAAGAGTTATGGAGATGTCTTTCTAAAGTGTGCCTCTGTCGTCATAGTTAATGAAGAGTTAGCGGCAATAAGTGCTCATGGAATATGTCTATCGCCTACGGAGTGACATTCGCTAGCTCACCCGGTGTAGCGTACATTCATCGAATGGTTCGGCTGCCGGGTTCGTCCGTTGCGGTCTAGGAAGGAGATTTGGGTGATGCGAGCACTTTAATTACTTTAGTTCTCACCAAGTGACGGCAGATTGAGGACAGATCGGAGGAAGCCTGTTAGTCCGGTTCCTGGCTTGTCCAGGTCCGTCCGGGCTGTGAGCGAGAGAGGTCCCTCTCTCGCCCAACAACATAGGGGACCGCATGTTGTGGTTCAGATATTTTACATTCGGAGCATATGTCCGTTGGTCGGGACGCTCCGTTATATTGACAGTCCGAGAGACTGTCTTTAATGCTTCCTCATCCTCACAGCAGGGCACACGACCGCACATTGGCTACGTGACCTCGAGTATCCGATCAGTTTCGGCATTCAGTGATTCCATGGCGAATAGGTCGCGCCATCCGGTAGCCAAGGGACACGAGGCCTATACACTCCGTTCGCTCGCATATTGGAAGTATGCACGGGGTAACGATCACGGAGCTTCCAGCGGCAATGCATCGTAAGACCGTTTCTCCTCAGGCCTCAGTGACGGACGTGCTATCCGAGTTAGCACAGTTGTTTCGCAGCATCCCAGCAATTGACAGTTTCTCGGTCGAATCAGGAATTATCCGACAGCGCTGGGTCGGTGCGGTCCGCGGTTGCATCAGCTACGGACGACCGAATGCTTTATAGGGTCCGACAGGATGGCGAAAGGGATTCGAAAGATTTCGAGTTTTCCCTTTAGTAGTAGCGGAAGATGCCTTTCATATCTTCTGGCATTATCTTCCAGTGATTATTATTTCGGACTTCATTGCTGCGATCTTGGATAAGAGACTTATAGCGTCATTGGACTCGGATTTTTCGATCGGTTCAGGGACATTGTCCCTGACTTACCGACGCAGTCCAATATTGTCATTACAACATGTGTTTTATTTTTCGACGCTATATATATATATATATACAAGCCTGCTACTAAGCATGATAGTTTAGTTTCTTGTCCGCGTTGCTCATTTCTGCCATTTTATCATTTATACAAATAGTTTATTTTGGCAGAGCAGGGCATACCGAGAGTTCATATGCGTCTAGACGGTGTGATGAAAGACTGCATATATTCTTTTTCGCCGTTTATGTCTTTTCCAATTTCAATGTTGGGAACGACATTATGTATAGTAGACTTAACTTAGACGCTTTATTATACGTAATCCGCCTTACTGAGGCGTTATCATTACGTCTTCAAGAAAAGATTTACGGGATATTATTCTCAATGTAATTTCTTTTGAGGGCAGTAGTTTGTTCACGTATAACTCCGCCCTTCAGTGGCTGATTGGAGTTAGTTAGACGTGACGCAGCCCTAGCTACATCCACACGTGTGGATAGTAAGGTTAAGAACTCTCTCAGAGTCGCTTCGTTCTCGGAGGAGCTTCTCTTCGACGGCAACTTTTCGGCAATCCATGAATTGCTCGATTTATACGTTCTCTTGTCTATCTAGTGTTACAAGACATTCAGACTGGTGCAAACATTCGGTGGTTGACTCACAGAGTGCCGCCGCAGTTGCCGGACCCGAGTGTGGCTGTTATGACGGTTGCCAGTCAAACAGATTGGGATATAATACTGATCCCTACGGATTCGAAGTGCCAGGGTCTTTGGGTTCCGCAGTCTTTTAGCAATCAGTTTAACTTCCGCGGAATAATGTTTTTTAGGCTTGCTTTATGTCATTGCATGAACATTATTCAGAAACGCATGCCCAAATTCCTGTCCTTTAATTCGACAGTAGTGGCGTATCTCCGGAACCAGGGAGGCACTCTTTCGTTTCCGTTATTCAATTTAATGGAAAGAATCCGTCTGTTGGTTATAGTACACCAAGTTCAGTTTTGGTCCGTCATATTCCGGGTCGTCTAATTGTTTTATCGGACTCCCGTTCTCTTACGGGTCGCTTGTTGCTGTCAGAATGGACTCTCAACAAACAAGTATTCAATCAGATTTGCTATCTATGGGAGCGCCCAATGATGATTTATTTATGACACAGCTTGCTAATCAATTGCAGACGTATGTGTTGGCTTGTCCAGATCTCTGAGCTAATATTGTTAACGCTCTATTGATCTATAGGACGGAATGATAGGATACGCGTATCCTCCGGCGCTGTTGTTTTAGCAGGTATTGCTAAGATAAACAACCACAATACATTTCTGTTGATAGCATCTCTATCTTCACAGAGATCATGAGTAATTTACTCTCTTGTCTACTGTGGGTCTTAACGTGAAATCTTCCTCTATGTGAGGATCTTTTTCACTGGGTAAATCGTGTCATCTTTATCACAACCAGCAAGGTCGCAACCTTCATGTATTCCGTTGTGTGGTCCGTAATGCATTGTAAGCACTGTACTGGACGAGCTTTGGACGTGATTTCTTACTATAGGAGATCCTCTTCTTCGCTATTCTATGCGGCTAAAGTGGAGGCTCTTCCGTCGTGGTGTAGGGATCATTATGTTCATATTGTTGATCCCTCCATACTATTCATTGCTATTTTTTAGTATACTTGTTTCACAAGATCTACTGCAGCCTGTTATTATTTAGGTTATAGGTTTATGTTACCTCATACCTATGCACTCTACGATAGTTTACAATTGAGTCTTTTGTCTCTTTATCTAAGTCAGTTAGTAACTTTTTGATAAATAGACTTAGAATCTTTAGATTAAATTCCTATACGGATTTTAACTTCGGTTCTTATTTAGCTAAGTAATCATTTGAGCCTCTGGAAACAGTAGTTTTCAAATTCTGACCTTTTAGACAGTAATTCTGTTGGTTTCTCTTTTACTGTAGAGTCAGTGAGTTTCATGCACTATCGACGGATGATTTTCACTTTCATAGTTTCGGAATCAATACTTCCGTTACTATTTAGGTTGGATTGTTGCATAAGAGTTAGGCTCCTATTATCCGGAACCTATTATTTTAAGGTCCTTCCGTCTTCGTATGGGCATAGGCCTTTACTCTTTCCGGGTACAGTTTATGTATTTATAAACAGATATCTGTTTATTACAAAGGGCGTAAGCTTCTTCTGTCTTTGATGTCTAGTAGAAGGACGTTACGCTCCATTTTATTGTTAATGGATTCTATTAACTATCGGTACTGCTTATGGTATATCATTGACTTAGCAGTTGTGCTTAAGATTTCGGCTCATGAAGTAAGAGTTCTTCTACTTCTTGGGCTTACATTAATAGTGTCGCTATTATAGATTTTTGAAGGCCGCTCATTGCGCTCAGCCATCCACATTCATGAATTTTATCTTAGAAATATCGAGTCCATTTCTGGAGGCCTCTATTGTTAGGTCTATTATCTACTGCTCAGAATGTCATTCACTTAACAGTTGCTACTATAGCTAGGTAGGCTGTCTGTTTCGGCAGTGTCTCCGTTCGGCTGCCCTCTTCGCTCTGGGCTATTTGACCCAGGGCAAGAAAAAGGGGGGGGGAGGGTGTTCCCTTGGGTCACCTGTTTTACTATGAAAACAAGGGGATACCTCCTCCGGAGTTAGTAATTCTGAGCTGTTATTGGGATGGTTGTTTAGTGAGAAGTTTAGGTTTTTAAAATTCATTCAAGTCTTAGTTTTTAAAGTATAGCTTTTGAATATTGCATATGTCAACGGACATGATTATGCAATCCTCAGACACTTTTAGAAGTATAAGAGTCTCTATTCTCTAGACTTACTTTATTTATTGGCTTACTTTAAACATTATTAGTATAAGGATTATATTGGATATTAATAGAGTACATGGATGTATGAAGCTCAATTTTGGAAGGTGTTGTATCTTTCTAATTTATCATAAATAAGAAAGATACATGTAAGGCCTATTCTTTTTCCCTACAGGGGATGACTCTATTTTATTTTATTGAGCGTATTCCATTTTGCTCTATGTACTTGGCCCTCCAGCCTTTTTACTATTCAGCTATGTCTGGGTCATTGGTACAGTATAAAAATGTTAAAAAATTTATAGTAATTTATATATTTTTTATACTTACCAATGACCCAGACGGGGATGGCCCTCCCAGGAGTTGGGAACTCTTGCCTCCCCGCTGAGTACATAGCGCTTACCAGGCACTGGTTATTAGAATGATTAATGGCGCCAATTTCGGAACGTCCTTGACACTGCGCATGCGCAGTAGGGGCGAAGTGTGGAGGGCCTTTCAGGACATGTTTTCTTTAGTTTTAGATGCAAATTTTGGGGATTGGGGGGCAAAATTTGTGTTTGGCCCTATATTTTAAGAGTTAGCACCAGCTATGTCTGGGTCATTGGTAAGTATAAAAAATATATAAATTACTATAAATTTTTTAACTTTTTCTTGAAAAACCCTGGAATTTGAAATTAGCCCTTGAGAAACCCTTGAACTTTCAGAAATCTCTTGAAAAACCCTTGAATACCAAGCTATTTCCTGGGCATTGTAAATAAATGTGTACTCGCCTTTTACTTATTTGTTGCGCTCGTGTCGCTCAGTTAAAAAAAAACATAAAAAAGTATGGAACGTTTTATCAAGATTACTGTAACACAGATCACACTTTGGGTACCAGTACTTCCTGACTTCCAAAGTCAGATCCATGTCACATGAATCTTAGATTTTTAGAGCTCATACAACAAGCTGAATAGTATATGTAGCCCTTAAAAAAAAAAAAAAAGAAGCCCTTGAAAAACCCTTGAAAAACCCTTGAACTTTGAGAGCAAATTTTTGTATGAACCCTGTCATGCCAAACGTCGAGTCCTGCGAGAGCAGGGTTGTTGTTTGGAAATCAGTGATCCCAAATAAAAATTTTGAGCATTGGGTAAAGGGTTAAAATCTTTTATTCCACCTTTGAGGTACAGTTCAGTGATCACAAAAGAGGAGAGAGAATTTCGATTGGATTGTGACTGAGTCACGATCAGGTGAAAATTATCTTTCCACTTTTCCCACTGCAGCACTCAAGAAAAGAAAAGAAAGAGCATTTCATTACAAGAGTAAAGGCGACAGAAAATTTCATTCAGACTGCAAAACTTTCTCTCTCCCTGCTCAAAACCCAGAAAATTTTGGTAAACTGACATTGTTTTCTGCAGATTATTTTCTTCCTTATCCCTTTTTTAAACACTTCCCCAAAACCTGGACTATTTATTATGTCTCCCCTTCACCGAAGGTGGACATATTGTTTTACCCTGGATTTTTAGCATAACTTGACAAAGTCAAGATAAGCTATTGCCATCACGCGTGCGGAAGTCTGTGAAAGCCTGTGAGCCGTGAGTCTTTTCACATTTTCCTTTAGCACAGGCTACACCCTGTAGTTCTTGTCTGATCATCACAAAATTTCATATGCAGGTTTGGGGTCATGTCTAGATGAGAACGTCCCCTTTTGGTCATGAGTGGTCAACCGGTATGGCTGCCCAAGCCCAAAACCCGAAAACCATTAGCACAATCTACAGGTTGTATTTATGAAGGGATTTCATTGTAACTTGGTAGGATGCCTCTGTATAATGCCTAGATGAGAACATCCCATTTTAGGCATGATCTGTCAATCGTGATGGCTGCCCAAGCCCGAAACCCAAAAACTTTTAGCACAGTCTGCAGGTCATGTTTAATATGGAGGGATTTCATTGTAACTTGGTAGGATGACTCCGTATAAAGTCTAGATGAGAATTTCCTCATTTGGGTGTGATCTGCCAACTGTTATGGCTGCCCGAGCCCAAAACCTGAAAACCCTTAGCACAGTCTACAGGTCATATTTATGGAGGGATTTCATTGTAACTTGGTAGGTTGACTTCATATAATGTCTAGATGAGAAAGTCCCCTTTTGGACGTGATTGGGCAACTGTGACGGCAACAGGTGCCCAAAGCCTGAAAACCTTCAGCACAGTCTACAGGTCATATTTATGAAAGGATTTCATTGTAACTTGGTAGGATTACTCCAAATAATGTCTAGATGAGAACGTCCTATTTTGATCACGATCATTCAGCCTTGATGGCTGCCCGAGCCCAAAAAACTTCAGCATAGTCAAAAGGTCATATTTATGGAATTATTTCATTGTAACTTGTTAGGTTGACTCCATATAATGCCTAGATGATGACATCTCCTTTTGGTCGAGTTTGGTCAACTGCGATGGCTTCAGGGGCCCGAAGCCCGAAAATCTTGAGCACAGTCTACAGGTCATATATATGAAGGGGTTTCATTGTAACTTTGTAGGATCACTCCATATTATGCCCAGATGACAACGCCCACTTTTGGTCGCGATCATTCAACCATGATGGCTTCCCAAGCCCAAAACCCGAAAAACTTTAGTACAGACTACAGGTCGTATTTGTGAAGGGATTTCATTGTAACTTAGTAGAATGACTCAGTATAATGTCGAGATGAGGACGTCTCCTTTATGGTTGCAATCAGTCAACCATGATGGCTTCACAGGCCCAAAGCCTGAAACCTTTAGCACAGTCTACAGGTTATATTTATGAAGGGATTTCATTGTAACTTGACAGGATGACTCGTTTTGGAATAATTTCACTGTAACTTGGTAACTTTGATTGACATACGTTAACTGTGAGGGCCACATACATTAACTGTGAGGTCATATTAACCCACCCCTCAGCTCTTTAGTACAGTGTACACCTCATGTTATTTTTATTAAAAATATAGCATACAGGGAACAGAAATTAACATATTCCCAATTATCACAATTCTTGTCTTATTTCATAATCCTTTCATAAACATTGAGCGTTATCCTTGTTAAGCTACAGTGTCATTGACATGTTCATTTCTTGTTGTTTCCACTATCTAAATAAAATTCTGCTGTGCTGATGGAAAATCCTACTTGACATATGGGTTAGGTATGATGAGAGGAAGAACCCTATTTATATTTTTATACTGTACCAATGACCCAGACATAGCTGGTGCTAATTCTCAAAATCTAGGGCCAAACACCAATTTTGCCACCCAATCCCCAAAATTTGCATCGAAAACCGAAAAAATCATGTCCTAAATGGTCCTCCATATATTTCCTCCACTGCGCATGCGCAGTGTCAAGGAGGTCTCGAAATTGGGGCCAATTATCATTCTTTGTTTGGACCTTCATCAGTTCACATCTGACTGATATTTGTGCTTGTAAATCTCAGTTTAAATGATGCCAGACACATAAATATTAGAGAAATGGTGGATCTAAAGAGGAATTAGAAGGAGGAGAGGAAAAATGAGTGACAGGAAATAATCAGGGCTGTAACTAAAAAAATTTTTATGAAATTATGTTATGTTGCCTAATTTCAAGGCATGGGCCTGTTGTTGTCATTCTTGCTATGAAGTTACACTGCTTGTTCAGTGTTTCCTCTCTCCCTTTCCTTTAAGTCCCCCCTTGCTATTCTCCCATGCTTTTGGCATATTTTCTGTAATATTATTACTAAAATTTCTTGGGAGTTTTAGCTTGGTAACAGAATGAATTCTGTTCTTTTCCCCATGTTTACATCCTCACCCATGGGTGTTTAGGCGTTGTGTTCTGCATCTACCATCTGCCATATGATGTTCTGCAGTTTCTTCCCTGGAAGTGTCAGTTTTGCATCAGATAGTGTTGTTATTGGTAACTGATTTCGGGCCATGTTTATCAGTGCCTGGAGTCATGTTTCTGGTGTTTATACACTTCTTGTTTACATTGACAACGGTTTCTGTTGAGAGGGATTTCTTGTCTTTGTATTAGCTTAATCATAACAAGATACATTATTATTATACGTAAGTGTTGGATTAATTTTTTTGAAATATTTTTTAAAATTTTGTCCACACTTGGGTTTTTTTGGGATCCATTGGGGCTCAACGTTACTTTCAGAAACTTGGGCTTTTCTGAAAAAATATTTTTTCAAAAAATTGATTTCAATTATTTTTTCTATGTTAATGGATCATGTTATTATGTATCTTTGTTTTCAGGGGTTAGTGCGAGTACTAGGACTTTTTGTGTTCTTTTCACAATGAAAGGATATTGTTCAAATTGTAATAAGAGGAAATCTTCCTCTGACTTTCATAATCATTGTATTAATTGTAGTCAGTGTACTCGCACTAACTCCTGTTCAGTATGTGTCAATTGGGATGACAAACATTGGAAACGTGTGTCACGGTATGTTGTTAGTGGGGAAAAGGCCATGCTGGTCCTTTCTCCGCAGGGTCACTCTAGTTTATCAATCTCTATTTCAGAGGAACAAGAACAGGGTGATGTTTCTGTGATGTCTTCCAAAAGTGTGCCTCCGTCGTCACAGTTAAATGAAGAGCTAGTGGCAAAAGTGCTCATGGAAATACGTCAATTGCCTAAGAGGTCCCTAGTAGGATCGGCGGCATTGGCGTCCGCTAGCTCGCCCGGTGTAGCGACCATTCATCGAATGGCTCGGCAGCCGGGTTCGTCCGTTGCGGTCCAGGAAGGAGATTTGGGTGATGCGAGCACTATAATAACACAAAGTGCACACCCAATGATGACAGATCAGAGGAGAGAACGGAGGAAGCCTATTAGTCCGGTTCCTAGCTCGTCCAGGTCCATCCGGGCTGCGAGCGAGAGAGGTCCCTCTCTCATACAACAACATCTGGGACCAGATGTTGTGGTACAAAACGTTTTGTATTCGGAGCATACGTCCGCCGCTCGGGATGCTCCGTTATATAGACAGTCCGGAGAGACTGTCGATATGGCTTCCTCATCCTCACGGCAGCGCACACGACCGCACCTTGGCTACGTGACCACGGATATCCAGCCAGCTTCGCCGATCAGGGATTCCACGGTGCCCAGGTCACGCCATCCGGTAGCCAGGGACACGAGGCCTGTAGACTCCGGACGTTCGCATAAAAGAAGTATGCAGGAGTCAACGTACACGGAGCTTCCAGCGTCAAAGCAACGTAAGACCACTACTCCACAGGCCTCAGTGATGGACGTGCTATCCCAAATAGCACAACTTATCGCAGCATCCCAGCAAATGACAGAATCTCTGTTGGATCAGCAATTATCCGACGACGCTGGGTCAGTGCACACCGCTGAAGCATCAGGTACGGACGACCAAGAACTTCATAGGGTCCGACAGGATGGCGAAAGGGATTCAGAGGATTTGGAGCTTTCCCTTTCGGAACAACATAAAGCTGCCGCAGATTTTATCCGGCATTATCTTCCAGAGGTTGTTCCGTCAGACCAGAATGCTGCGATGCCGGATAAGAGACTGATAGCGTCATTGGACACAGAATTTTTTGATCGGTTCAGGGACATCGTCCCTGAGTTTCCGACAAAGTCCAATAATGTCACAAAAACATTCGAATTATTGAATGATGCTATATATAAGCTTGCTACCAAAATGGGCAAGTCTGATTTCTTGTCCGCAAATGCTCTAAATCTGCCTTTCATCAATTCAAGGAATAAATTCGAAACGGCAGGACAGGGCATACCGAGAGTTCCTCTGCGTCTAGACGACCAGGCTGAAGACTTAGAATTGTCTATCCCGTCGTCTATGTCAATTCCAACCACGACATTGGAAATGACAATAATGTCTAACAGAGTTAACTTAGACGCTTTATCATACGCAGATCACCTTACTAAGGCGTTATCATTACGTCTTCAAGGGAAAGAATTCCAGGATATACAATCCTCATTAAGACTTCTTTCAAGGGCAGTAGCTTATTCCACGTATAACTCTGCCCTTTCAGTGGCAAACCTGGAGTTGGTTAGATGTGATGCAGCCCTAGCTACATCCACGCGCGTGGATGGTAAGGTGAAAAACTCTCTCAGAGTCGCTTCGTTCTCCGGAGAGCTTCTCTTCGACGGCAAGCTTTCAGCAATCTATGATAAGATAACTAAGAAAGCTTTGGATTCTCTGCTATTCAAATCCGCTTCCAAAAAGTCGGATACAGCAGAAAAGAGTAAAACAGGCACTTCTGGGACAAGTACGCCCAAGAGAAGTTCCTATAGATGTTCCTATGCGTCCTCTAGGTCTTATTCTAGAGACCGTCAAGGCAGCGACTCACGTGGGGGACATTATTCTGGCCGAGATAACCGGTCAGACGTCCCTAGGTCGACGGGGCGAGGTGCGGGTCGTGGAGGACGTAGTTTCTCCTTCCGCAAGCCTCGCAGGTCCAGGAGGTGATGGTTTGAACCTCTATCGTGTTCCGGTAGGCGGAAGATTATCGAGTTTTATAAACGATTGGGCGTCAAAATTACGGACGACCCCTGGGTTTGAGGGGTAATTTCGGAAGGACTATGAATATCCTTCAAACGAAAGCCTCCATTAACTCAAAGTCCAAAATGGACTCAGCTTCCGTCAGATCCGCAGAAAAGAGACGCTCTTTTATCAGAAGTACAGTCTCTTCTGAAGAAGAACGCGGTAGAGGTCGTAGAAGACCAGGAATCACTGGGTTTCTACAGCCATCTGTTTCTGGTTCCGAAACCAGACGGCTTGTTCCGTCCAGTCATAGATCTGAGCTGGATAAACAAGCTGATCGTCGCTCCGAAGTTCTATATGGAGACAATTCGATCAGTCAGAGCGAGTATTCGGGTGAATGACTATGCTACAAGCATAGATCTCAAGGATGTGTACTTTCACGTCATGGTACATCCGACATTCAGAAAGTATCTACGCTTCGCAGTCCTAGGAGTTGTATATCAGTTCCGAGCGAAGTGCTTCGGTTTGAACCTAGTGCCCTGGGCTTTCACTCGAATAATGAACTCGGTAATGATATATTTCCGAGCTCATTCGTCTGCGGTAACGTTGGCCTACCTGGACGACATTCTTCAGAGGTACGGCAACGAGTTAACGCTTCAGAACGATGTGCAGAATCTGCTTCTATTACTCCGACGTCTCGGTTTCATAATAAACGAGGAGAAGTCGGATCTGGTGCCGTCCAAGTCATTCACTCATCTGGGAATGAGCTTCGAGACGCACAACAATCTCGTTCGTCTGCCGTTAACCAGAGCGAAATTAATCAGTTGTTATGCTCGCTATTTCTTCACTCAGACAAAGTCACAGCGAGCGAGTTCATGAGACTGATAGGTCTGTGTGGAGCCGCTGCGGATCTCATTCCGATGGGGCGGTTACGCACTCGTCCTCTCCAAATTTTCTTGACTCAGAATTGGAGTGTAAAGATTCATTCGCTCGATATAGACGTTCTCTTGTCAAATCAAGTGAAACAAGAGATTCAGACTTGGGCAAACATTCAGTGGTTGACTCAGGGAGTTCCACTGCAGTTGCCGGATCCGAGTTTTACGATTATGACGGATTCCAGTCAAACAGGTTGGGGTGCAACATTGATCCCAACGGATTCGAAGTGCCAGGGTCTTTGGGATCCGCAGTTTCTAGGCAAGCACATAAACATCAAGGAAATGATGTCAATTTGGCTTGCACTACGTCATTGGATGAACATTATTCAGAAAGCACATGTCCAAATCCTGTCCGACAATACGACAGTAGAAGCGTATATTCGGAACCAGGGAGGCATTTCATTCCGTTCCGTTATTCAATTTAACGGAAAGAATCCTTCTGTTTGTTCTAGAACACCAGGTTCTACTTTCGGTCCGTCATATTCCGGGTCGTCTGAATGTATTAGCAGACTCCCTTTCACGGAAGGGTCGCTTGTTGCCATCAGAATGGACTCGCAACAAACAGGTATTCAATCAGATTTGCTACCAATTGGAGCGGCCAGTGATAGACTTATTTGCGACACAGCTGAACAATCAGTTGCAGACGTATGAGTCTCCATGTCCGGATCCCCGAGCATATGCAGTAGACGCTCTATCGATCTCATGGGACGGAATGATAGGATATGCGTATCCTCCAGCGCTGTTGATTCAGCAGATATTGCTAAAGATAAAACAATCTCAATGCAAAATTCTGTTGGTAGCATCTCTGTCTCCACAGAGACCGTGGATAAATCTACTCGGGTGTCTGCTGTGGGACTTACCGCGGAAGCTTCCTCCACGAGAGGATCTTCTTTCGCAGGGGAAATCGCGTCAACTACATCACAACCCGCAAGGTCTCAACCTTCATGTATTTCCGTTGTGCGGTCCTTCTTGCACGGCAAGCATTTTACAGGACGAGCAGTGGACGCAATTTCTAACTGTAGGAGGACCTCCTCTTCGCTAAACTATGCGGCTAAGTGGAGGGTCTTTCGTCGTTGGTGTAGGGATCATTCTGTGGATATTTTTGATCCCTCCATACCAGACATTGCAAACTTTCTAGTATACTTGTTTGACGAGATCAAACTGCAGCCTGTTACTATTAAAGGTTATAGGTCTATGTTATCTGATACCAATGCACACCATGATAGTTTACAAATTGGATCTAATGTCTCTTTATCTAAATTAGTTAGAAACTTCTCGATAAATAGACCTAGAACCCTTAGATTAATTCCTAAATGGAATTTAGCTTGGGTTCTTCTTAAATTAAAAGAAAAGCCATTTGAGCCTCTTGAGACAGTGGACTTCAAATTCATATCTTTTAAGAGAGCATTTCTCTTAGCTTTCTCTTCCGCTAGAAGAGTCAGTGAGCTTCATGCACTATCTGTGGACGATTCTCACTATCGTAGTGTCGGGAACACTATTACCTTTACTAGTAATGTTGGATTTTTGGCTAAGAATCAGGCTCCTTATAAATATCTGGAACCTATTGTTATTAAGGCTCTTCCGTCTTCAGACGGGCATAGGCCTTTACTCTGTCCGGTTAGAGCTTTACGTATTTATAAACAAAGATCTCAGTTTATCAGAAAGGGACGAAAACGCTTCTTTCTGTCTCTGATGCCTAATAGAAAGGACATTACGGTCCATTCTATTGCTAGATGGATTCAATTAACTATCCGTACTGCTTATGATAATCTATCTTCATCTCAGCAGTCTGTACTTAAGATTTCCGCTCATGAAGTAAGAGCTCTTTCTACGTCTTGGGCTTATGCAAATAGTGTTGCTATTACAGATTCAATGAAGGCTGCATATAGGTCTCAGCCATCCACATTCACGAATTTTTATCTCAGAAATATTGAGTCCATTTTTGGAGACCTGCATTGTTTAGGTCTGTTATCTGTTGCTCAGAATGTCGTCCACTAAACAGTTGCAACTATAGTTATGCAGGCTGTCTGTTCCGGCAGTGACTCAGTCCTTCTGCCCTCTTCGCTCTGGGCTATTTGACCCAAGGCAAGGGGAAGGGAGGGGGAGGGTGTTCCCTTAGGTCACCTGCTTTATAGTGAAAAGCAAGAGGATACCTCCTCCGGAGTCAGTAATTCTGAGTCAGTACCGGGATGGTTTTAAAGTGTAAAGTTAATGTTTAAATTCATTCATGTCATATTTTTAAAGTGTAGCTCGGTGTGAAGATTTGTATATGTCGCGTGTCAAACGGGCATTAATATACAATCCTCGGACACTTTTAAAGTGTATAAAGAGTCTCAACTCTCTGGACTGACTTTATTTATTGGCTTACTTTAAAAATAATTAGTATAAGGGGTTATACTGGATGTTAATAGAGAACATGAATGCTATTATGCTCAATTATGGAGGGTGTTGTGTCTTTCAAATTTATCATAAATAAGAAAAGATACATGTAAAGCCTAATACTCCTTTTCTCCTCGAGGGGATAACTCTATTATATATAGTTGAGCTTATTGGATTTTCCTCTATGTCCTAGGCTCTCCAGCCTTTTTACTATTCAGCTATGTCTGGGTCATTGGTACAGTATAAAAATGTTAAAAAATTTATAGTAATTTATATATTTTTTATTCTTACCAATGACCCAGACGGGGATGGCCCTCCCAGGAGTTGGTAACTCATGCCTCCCCGCTGAGTACATAGCGCTGACCAGGCACTGCTTGTAAGAATGATAATTGGCGCCAATTTCGAGACCTCCTTGACACTGCGCATGCGCAGTGGAGGAAAAGTATGGAGGACCATTTAGGACATGATTTTTTCGGTTTTAGATGCAAATTTTGGGGATTGGGGGCAAAATTTGTGTTTGGCCCTAGATTTTGAGAATTAGCACCAGCTATGTCTGGGTCACTGGTAAGCATAAAAAATATATAAATTACTATAAATTTTTTAACTTTTTGGTCATTGTACCAAAAGTCAAGATTGCAGTAATATTTAACTTTCTAATTTACCTGGTTTCCACTCTCTGATTAGCTCAACTTGACAAGGTCATCCATCTGTACATTCCTCTGTCCATCCACAATTCCTCTAGCACACCCTACAGACCGCAGCTCTTACCAGATCAGTTCCGGTTTTTGTCTTAGATTTGGCACATAATTTGTCAAAAATTCCTTTAGAACACCCTACAGGCCACATTTCTCACCCAATCTTTTTCAAATTCCATATGTAGTTTTGGTGTGATGTCTGGATGGGAGCTATCAAATTTTTCTGAATTTCTTTAAAAAACGTGGCCACCAGCTGCCATCTTGGATTTGGCATATAAATTGTCAACAATTCCATTAGCACACCCTACAAGCCACATCTCTCACCCATTCTTTTTTGAATTTCATATGCAGTTTTGGTGTGATGTCTACATTAGGGCTATCAATTTTTTCTGAATTTCATTGAAAAACATGGCAGCCAGTGACCATCATGGATTTGGCATATAAATTGTTAACAATACTGAATAACCCTGTTAAGTGAATATAATTTCCAACACAAAACCATTTACCATACATCTAGTGAAAATTTGACCTGGTAATTGAATATAGGTTATAGAGTAAACTCCTGTTAATTGGATAAAAAATCTTTTATCCTGTCGAGAAATTACTATGACTCTCCCCTCAGTTTTCCTTTCCTTACAGACCTTTTTGGCCTCAGTACATCCAATACAGGCATTTAATCTATTATATCCTGTTTGACAGAGCTTGTGGAGCTCTGTCAAACAAGATATAATAGAATAAATGCTAAGTTTATGTCTAGAATACAGGAAAGTGACATAGTCTCTGTTAATTGAATATTCCTGTTAATTGAATAATTTTCATTGGCAAAGTTTCTGTTCAATTAACAGGGTTCCACTGTACTGATGTGTGGATGTATTAGGGCATTTTTGGGGGGATTAGCCACCCCTGGTGGTCAGCTCTAGTTTGTGTCTTGTATGGAACGTTGTTATTTGTATGTTTTTAAATTAAATGTTTGGGTTTTTTCAGGTGTTATGCTTCCAATATTTGAACATTACCAAGATGGATCTGATAGTAAGTGTAAAGTATAGAGATGACTATTGAAATAATTTAACCCTTTAACCAACGCAGACGATATCAAAATTTATTATTTTAAATATCATTTTTTTTTAATTTTCAAAAAATTCACACAAAACCATATCATGTGACCCCTCATTGGAACGAGCTCGACAAGCTCATTCCAACGAGGGGTCACATGATATGGTTTTGTTGAAATTTTTTGAAAAATAACATTTTTTTCAACTGCTGAATTTGCATATTACGCGGATGGATGCGGGCGATTCGTTGGGTAAAGGGTTAATGATGTCATTAACTCTCAGCTCACTGATATCAGAAGATCAAAATTTCAAGTTGCGAATTTTTCCCATCATGCAACTAGGAATACAATTCAATCTTGTTTAACGTTACTCATGGAGCGCTGACAAACAAGATTGGATTGATAAAATTGGTAGTTGCATCATGAGAAATATTTGCAGGGGAAATATTGATGTTTTGACCTCAGTGTGCAGCGAGTTAATCATTTATATCATAGTTTGCAGATAACAGAATCAACCAGGGCCATATCCAGAAATAATTTGGGGACACTGTCCATATTTTTTAATTTACCATATTTGTCCATGTATAAGTTGCACTTTTTTACCTGAAATGTTATGTCAAAAGCGGGTCTTATACATGGGTACGACTTGTTTCAGAGAATTTTCAGGGCACTGACTTCTTCGGACAAACGTACAATTGTGTGGTTTTGACTGAGTGCAGATTCACCAAAATTATTTTCTTTTCATTTTATTTCAGTTTAAATTCTTCAGAAAATAAATTGTCAATAAAATATTATGTGTGTTTTCTGTTACTTTTATCCATATATAATAATAAAAAAGTATTCTATTTATTCATTGTTGTTCAATCGCCCATGTGTTTACATCAGTGCGTATACTGGAAATCAACAGGTTTGTGGGGCCAATATGGATGAAACCATAAAAAAAATGCAAAATCATCAAAATAACAATGAAAAAATAAATAACACATTAAATGTATGCCAGCAATACCTGGAGAGACGTATTTATTTATTCCATGAACTCCAATTCACTGATGTGTAATGTCTGGTTATAAATTACGCACACGTGCACCAGGTAAAGTTAGTTTCAATAGCACTAAGAATGCTTAAGTGGGACAACAATTTGAAAACGATTTGCGCTGTAACCTGCGCATTTGTTGTATTTTTATTGGTTTTTCCGGAACGTTCCAGAAAAACCAACTTAATCACAACAACTGTGCAGGTTCGGCGCAAATGGTGCTCTGATTCTGAAACTATGAAGTTTCAGTCACAAACGAGCATTGGATTTTCTTGACAGGGATGAAGACATTGGGGTGATAAACAAACAATGAAAAACAAATAAATGCGAGTATTTTTTAAATCTTTAATAATAATTTTCCTTTAATCTTTTATCTTATTCACCACATGGTAACTCCTCAAAACTTACCTATTTCCGTTGCATTCCAAACTGCCCAAAATTGGCAAAACGTAACTTGCAACTAATTCTTTTTGACTGCATATATTTAAAAATGGGGGTGCGACTTATACATGGGCTTTAGGCAAAAGGGAGAAATTCCAAGTGTGAGTTGGGGGTGTGACTTATACATGGGGGCGACTTATACACGGACATATACGGTAAGAATCGATTAATTGTTGCAAATAATCGATAATACTTGATCAATTGTACCTAGATGACCCCCTCTCCCTCTCTCTTCGAAGTTATTAAAAATGAAGTTCAAGTCAGTTGACCTACCTCAAGTAAACAATCCTGGTTTCGTTTGCAAAAAACGTGATTGCCTGCTGGACTCCTAGCATCATTTCTGGCATAGTTCACATTGCTCATTTTATGTATTAACCCAGTTGATTAACCTATTAAGTGTGTCATTGGTGGCATATAAAATGTAGCGTAATACAATCACAAAAGGCTAACAAGTAACAATGTTTTGGGAGAAGGAAATAAAAAAATGCATTTTAAAAATAGTGAAAACACTGTCCAGTACGCAATACTGGAAAAAAGCCTGAGCTCTCAGCTGGTTTCCTCTTCAACAACCAATGTCTCACAGATAATATATACTGGGAAATATTGTTGATCAAGGAGAAAACAAACTCAAAGAAGTTTTGTAACTCCAAAGGTGGCTATGTATTGTGTTGCAGTAACTCAATTCGGTGTAGTTGTCTTGCTGCTCTTGTGGTCATAATTGTTCGACAAACAAATCTTGCACTGGGTTTGATTCTTTATTTGGAACTGACAAGGGAAATTCTAAAAAAAAGCTGTTCTCAGAAAACCGTACTTTTGGTTTCTGTATTCTTACTCATATACTGAGGCCTTTGTTCGATTACATTTTGTTTGTAGGTGTTTCCCCTCCCCCCACCTCCCACCCTGGATATCCCCCCCACCCATGACAAAAAAGGTTGTCTGATATTCACATCAACTTGGGACAGTCACTTATGAAAGAAAAGTACCCACATGTAGATGGTGTACAGAACAATCACATTTTTTGGACATTCCAACATAGGAGTTTGTACAAATTGTAAACTGTGACACTAACCACTGGGTTGTATTGTCAACAGTTGGTTGTGGGAGTGCAGAGATGAATATTTATGACATATGCGAAATACTTGCTTCTGAGATTGCCTATTTTTTATTCACTGGTCATGTATATATTAAAGAGTTGAACCACTTTCTTGTGTTAATTTCAATGAAAATTCCATAAATAAATGTTCTTATCTTTATCTTTTTGTTCAGTTCTTTTTATATTTTATTTTTGAGGTGGGGGGGAAGATATCCAGGGTGGGGGGGGGGGGGGGGGGGGGGGAAGATAACCTAGGTTATCTCCCCCCCCTAGGTTATCTTCCCCCCAGGGGGAAAATATCCAGGGGGTGGGGGGAACTATCGTGGCACACCGGTCTTGATTATTACACGGATGGTTCAAAAGTTCAGTACATCAAAGCTTTGAATGTACCTAAAAGACAAATACTTCTAACGGCTTCTTGAGGTTTAATATTAACATTCTAAACCCTTTACCTTTGGAAACAATAGCAGGGTTCCCTCAGGGCCATGGATTCAAGGAACGGCCTTGAATTTAACAAAGTGTGGTTCAAGTACTTGAAATCCTTGAAAATGGCCAAGGGAGCCTTGAAAATCATTGGATTTTTTGAGAAATAAAATCGTGTTGACAATATCGGTATTTAACAGCCTTCAGACTTTACTGGGTTTTCAGTAACACAGACAAGATATAAATAGCCTAGTTAACTGTGAGAGAAGAATCAATATCCACAGTTCAGTGCAATGCACTATGCCTTCTCATTGGACATCATTTCTGATCTTATCCTTTGAAAAGCGAGACACATATTTCTGTGTTGTGGTGTGTCTAAAATGTCGTTTGTGAAAGTCCGAAATAGAATCCTTGTGGGATTGTTTTTCAATGATTTTTTGATAATTAATAAATAGCAGTTGGGAAGTGTTCATTCCAAGAAAGCTGGATGGAAACACAAAAATATGCAGATGGTTAGTCCCCAGGGTTGGCCATATGTATTTTGCAAAGTGCAAATTGTGTCAAAAAACATTCAATATTTTTACACTGTAAACCAATGGCCCAGACTAGCTGGTGCTTAACTCAAAGTTATTAAGTGCCAAACACAAATTTTGAACCCCCCCCCCCCCCCCCCAATCCCCCAAATTTGCTTGCAAAACCGAAAATTAAAAGCCCTATCTGGCCCTCCATACATTTACTCTATGAATGCGCAGACGTCAGGAAGTGACCGGAATTGGCGCCAACATCATTCTTTGTTTGGCCCTAAAAGTCATCAACAATGAAATGACATCTGTGCTTTAAAATCTCCTTTTTTGAGGATGCCAGACACAAATCATTTGGTTGATACAAGGCTGTTATTGGATTAAGGAAGTGTTCAACGGTGGTTTTGGACGTTCAGGGCTGTAACTTTATAATATTTATAAAATTATTTTATGTTTCTCAATTTCAGAACATATGCCTGACGTCACCATTTTTAGCTCAACTTTGACTAAGTCAAATTTGAACTTATGCCAGTCATCTGTCTGTCTGTCTGTCTGTCTGTCAACAATTCAATACGGCTCGGGCTAGAGGCCGTATTTATGAACCGATCTTTATGAAACTTCTTGGGTACCTTTGTTATCACCGTGGGATGAGAACGAGTGTTTTTGGGTCTGGTCTGAAATTCAAGACGGCTGCTGGCAGCCATTTTGTACAAAATTAGATGCAATCAGATTTTTGCGAAGAACTTCCATATGAGAGCTCTGATTTGAATAATTTTTTGTATGAATGCTTAGTACCATGGGATACATCACATATAATATGTTTTTTTTTTCTCGTGCGTAAATTATGCAAATTAGACTAACTTTGATTTATTTAGTGTTACTTTCAGCACTGTAAGTGCAAATGCCAATATGGCTCGGGCTAGAGGCCGTATTTATGAACCGAACTTTGCAAAACTTCTTGGGTACCTTTGTTATCACCGTGGGACGAGAACAAGTGTTTTGGGGTCAGGTCTTAAATTCAAGATGGCCACTGGCAGCCATTTTTGTACAAAATTAGGTGCAATCAGATTTTTGCGCAGAACTTCCATTTGAAAGCGCTGATTTGAATAATTTTTTGTATGAATGTTTAGTACCATGGGATACATCACATATAATACGGGTTTTTTTCTCATGCATAAATTATGCCAATTAGACTAACTTTGATCTATTTAGTGTTACTTTCAGCACTGTAACTGCAAATGCCAATACGGCTCGGGCTAGAGGCCATATTTATGAACTGATCTTTACGAAACTTCTTGAGTACCTTTGTTATCACCATGGGGCGAGAACGAGTGGTTTTGGGTGCGGTCCAAAATTCAAGATGGCCAAAAGCAGCCATTTTGTACCAAAATTAGTGCAGTCAGTTTTTTGTACAGAACTTCTGTATGAAAGTTCTGATTTGAATAAATTTTTGTATGGATGTTTAGTAACATGGAATACATCACATATAATATGGGTTTTTTTCTCGTGCAGAAATTATGCGAATTAGATGAACTTTGATTTATTCAGTGCTACTTATACAATGTAAGTGCATATGTCAATACGGCTAGGGCTGGAGGCTATATTTATGAACCAATCTTCACGAAACCTCTTGGGTACCTTTGTTATCACCTTGGGACGAGAATGAGTGTTTTTGGGTGCAGTCCGAAATTCAAGATGGCTGCCGGCCACCATTTTGTACCAAAATTAGTGCAATCAGTTTTTTGTACAGAACTTCTGTATGAAAGTTTTGATTTGAATAAATTTTTGTATGAATGTTTAGTAACATGGAATACGTCATATATAATACAGGTTTTTTTTCGAGCAGAAATTATGCAAATTAGATGAACTTTGATTTATTCAGTACTACTTAAACACATTAAGTGCACGTGTCAATACGGCTCGGGCTAGAGGCTGTAAACATGAACCGATCTTCACAAAACTTCTTGAGTACCTTTGTTATCACCTTGGGACGAGAATGAGTGTTTCTGTGTGAGGTCCAAAATTGAAGATGGCTGCCAGTGGCCATTTTGTACCGAAATTAGGTCCAATCAGTTTTTTGTACACAACTTCTATACAGCTCAGGCTAGAGGCCGTATTTATGAACCTATCTTTACGAAACTCCTTGGATACCTTTGTTAACACCGTGGGACGAGAATGAGTGTTTTTGGGTGCGGTTCAAGATGGCCACCAGCAGCCATTTTGTACCAAAATTAGTGCAATCAGTTTTTTGTACAGAACTTCTGTATGAAAGTTCTGATTTGAATAAATTTTTGTAGGTATGTTTAGTAACATGGAATACATCACATATAATACAGGTTTTTTTCTCATGCAGACATTATGCAAATTAGATGAACTTTGATTTGTTCAGTGCTACTTATACACAGTAAGTGCACATGTCAATACAGCTCGGGCTAGAGTCTGTATTTATGAACCGATCTTCACGAAACTTCTTGGGGTACCTTTGTTATCACCTTGTGACAGGAACAAGTGTTTTTGGGTGCCTTTGTTATCACTGTGCTATGAAAACAAATATTTTTGGGTTCAGTCAGACCCACTCTGGGACTCATAGATTTCTTTTCTAGTTTAGCATCTAACTGTCACCCCACCTTTACAATACTTTACGTATATATTTGTTACAGGTTACGGTCAGCATTTATGTACAGACCATTACAATACTTTACATGTACTTTTGTTATCAGGTCGTCACCTAGATGTTTGTCATTGCTGCGTCTCATACTATACATGTACATGTCTCAAACAAGTTGAGCTACAGTGTCATTGACACTTTCATTACATTTTTAAAAATGATTATTCCACTGTGTGTTAAGTATTCCTCCCCTATCCTTCCATGAACCCTTCCTGTTAAACTCTTAAGCTTTTTTGGCAGTTTTTTATTGAAATTTTTTATTAAATTTCTTGGGAGTTTAACATTTATTACAGAATATGATTCTGTTTCTTCCCCAGGGTTACGTCCTCACCCTAGCTGTGTTAGGCCATTTAGTCTTTCATCTTCTATCCAATGTATCATTTTTTCTTTGTATGAAGCTTTGCTTTTGATAGCATTTCAATTGGTTCTGATTTTGGGCCTTTTTGTGTGCCTGATGTTTTGTTTACATTGACGTTGTTTCCATTAACAACATTCTCATATTTAGGTAGTTTCTTATATTCTGTTACTGTAATATACTGTGAATACATGGATTATTATTCCGTAGTGTAGCACATAAAATTTTGGATTTTGTCCACACTTAGGCTGTATCACGATGCCCTTGGGCTCTTCATGTTCCCTTCGGGAACATGGGCATTTTTCAACAAAAAATTTTTGTTTACAAAAAATATTTTGAATTTAATTATGATTGTTATTATTCATGTATCTCAATTATATATATATGTTGTTGTGGAGTTTGGAGGACTGATATCGACTTTAGTTGATACACTCCTGTGGACTCTTGTCATTCTTGTGTAGCGCTGGGATGACTGATGTTGGAGGCGGGTGTCATGGTATGTTGTTGGCAGTGAGGTTCTGAGGATCAGAGCCTCTTACCGCGTTTTAATTCATTCTGTCAGTTTCTATTTCAGAGGAACATGTACATGGTGATGATATTCTGACACCCATCCAAGTGTGCTACCGCCGTCGCACTCCGTGGAGCATATAGAGCTAGCTGCAGTGCTCATTATTGCAAGAGTTAGGGCCTTTGGGTAAAGGTGTTAATCTCTTGCAAGTAGCTAGCTGGACTGGTGAAGCAGTACTCTGTCCGTGGGTGCCGTGACGCCGGGTAAGTCTGTTGTGGTCTAAGAGGTAGATTGGGTAGAGCAAGAACTATAATATAAATGCTCACCCAGCGACAACGGAAATAGGGAGGAAATAGGGAGGAAGTCTGCAAGTTCTGGTACTCTGCGAGGTCTGATAGAACGCGAGCGGGAGAGGCCCCCCCCCCTCCCCCTCTCTAATATAGCAACGTCTGGGGTCAGATGTTGTTTTGAGAAACATCCACATGCCGGAACATATGTCCCCCCTCCACTCGGGACGCTCTGTTTAGTCTGCAGCTGGGGTTGGCTTCAGTCAAGGCTCCCTCCGCTATGTTTCACAAGGCCGAAATGAAGTTTTCTGGTCGGAAACTTGCACAACACGGAGCATATGCCCGCCCGCCACTCGGGATGCTCCGTCTAGTCCGCAGCCAGGGTCAGCTTCAGTCACGGCTTCCTCTGCTATGTTATTTAAGCACACACGACCATATCCTAGCTACCCGACTTTGGATATCCAGCCTGCTGCACGAAGAAGGAACGACTCTTCGCCCGTGAAGTTGGACCATCCAGTAGCTAGGGAGACGAGGCCTTGATAATCGTGATGCTCTGAGAAAGGATCCGTTTCCGACACACCGTCCCAGGAGCAGCATGCGGCTAAGGAACGGAAATCTGCTGCTCCTCAGGCCTCGATGACGGACCTGCTGTCACAGATTGCGCAGCCAATCGCAGCATCCCAGCAAGTGCAGATGCAGCCTCCCTCAGACTCAGAATCTGAGCTGTCGGACAGTGCTGGGTCGATCCAGTCGTCTGTTCATGCAGATGCAATGGACCGAGATTTGCAGCTGATTCTTTTGGATGGTAAAAGGGATAAGGAAGAGGATTTCCCTTCCCTTTCAGAACAGTACATGGTTGCGATGGCTTTCATCCATCAGTACTACCCTGCTTTTGTTCCGCTGAATCAGAATGCTGCGATGACGAGAGAAACTGCTGCCGTCATTAGGCGCAGACTTTATCCGGACAAAGGAGGAAGTCCTTTCTTTTCCGGTTCAGTTTATGCAGATGGCGCAAGACTTCGGCCATATAGACGATGCCATATTATCCTCTTGAGTGTGAGGAAGAAGGTGTTTTTTTTTATCTTCATCTTCCGTATACATACTGTTTTTTGGACCACATTCAGTTAAAAATGGTCGGGGAAGATGTTCAGAGAGTTCTTCTGCGTTTGGATGAGCAGGCTGGGGATCTAGATGTATCCTTACCTGTATCATTCACTATTCGCTCAGATGCAATTGAGACGGCAATTTCTTCAATTTGGACATTATGTCTTACACAGATCACCTTACAAGAGCTATAGCACAACGTTTCAATGGAAAGGAATTTTGAGGATGTTCATACCTCTGTTAGAGTTCTTTCCAGGGCAGTTATATATACCACATATAACTCAGCCCTAACAGTGGCTAATCTGGAGTTAATCAGACGTGCTGCTGCCCTTGCGTCGTCCTCACTGATAAGATGACAAGGTGAAAAGCTCTCTCCGAGTCGCTCCTATTTCCAGACATTTTATTTTTGACGACTAGCTTTCGTTAGTATATGAACAGGCTACTAAGAAAGCGTCTAGTGCTCTGCTTTTGAAGTCGGCGTATCTGCGACCTGCTTCAGCAGACGAGTAAGGAGGGCATTCCAGACAAAAATCATCAAAAGGAAACTCCTCACAAGGGTACAAGAAACCCTCTTATAATTACTCTGGAGGTCATCAGTATAGCGACTCGAAAAAGGGGCATAGGTCTGATGGGGACTATAGGTCAGATGCCCCTAGGCCAATGAGATGAGGTTTTTCGCGGGGAGGACGTGGTTCCTCCTCCCGTAAGCCTCGCAGGTCATACAGGTGATGGTTTAGGCCTCTATTGCTGGCCAGTTGGCAAAAGGTTATTAAGCTCCACAAAAAACTGGATAACAGTCACGGGAGATCAGTGGTGAGAAGTGTAGTCTCGGATGGCTTACGGCTATCATTCCGAGTAAAACCCCACTTACAAGTTGTCCGCGTGGGCCAAATCTTCAATTAAATTCTTGCAGAAGAGAGTTTCTCCTACCAGAGGTATAAGCTCTCTTATCAAGGAAGCAATGCAGATCATGGAGAACGAGAACCAGGATTCTCAAGATTTTTACAATCACCTGCTCCTCGTACCAAAGTCAGACGGCTCGTTCCGACTGGTAAAAGACTTGAGCTGGATAACAAGTTTATCATGGCTCTAAAAGTTTATTTATGGAAATCTTTCAGTCGGTAAAAGCGAGCGTACGAATGATCAACGATGTGGCAAGCATAGATCTAAGGATCCGTACTTTCATGTCCTGGTACATCCGGCATTCTAAAAGTGCCTGAGGTCTGCCGTACAAGGGAAGGTTACCAGTTCAGATCAATATGCTTTGGTTTGAATCTGGCCCCCTAGGTGTTTCACTTGAATAATGAACTCGGTAATGTCTTACTTACGTGCTCATTTGTCTGCGATAACGTCGGCTTACTTGGATGATCTTCTACAGGGATACAGCAACAAAATTATTCTTCAGAACGATGTTCAGAGTCTTCTTCTATCACTCCGACGTCTCGGTTTCATCGTAATGAGAAAAAGTCGGATCTAGCTCCGTACAAGTCATCTGTTCACTTGGGATTGAGCTTTGAAACTCACATCAATCTGGTTCGCCTGCCGTTACCCAGAGCAAAATTAGTCAGTTGTTATGCTGGATTTAGTCTACACTCAGACGCATTAATAGTGAGGGAATTCTTGCAACTGTTGAAGTTGTGCGGAGCGACTGTGGATCTCATTCCGATGGGTCGCCTGCACGCACGTCCCCTCTGGATATTCTTTACTCAGAACTGGAGTGTGAAGATGCTTTCGCTTGAACCAGTATTGTTATTAACAGACCTAGTAAAACAAGGGTTCAATTGGGCAGATATTCAGTGGTTACACTGCAACTGCCAGATCTGGCTTTCATGATTATGACGGATGTGAGTCTGACGGGTTGGGGCACGACCCTAAGTCCCACAGTCTTGAGATGTCAGGGTCTTTGGGACCCTCGGTTCCAGAAGAGACACATAAACATCAATGAGATGAAGTTAATTAGCTAGCGCTACAACATTGGATTCTCATAATTATGGATGTCCATGTTCAATTTGGTCGGACAACTCGACAGTAGTAGCATACATCGGGAACCAGGGTGGCACCCATTCATTTCTGTTATGCCAACTAACGGAGAAGATTTTCCTAATACGTCATGAATCATCATGTTCATCTTTTCATCCATCATATACCGGGTTGTCTGAACATACTAGCAAACTCGCTGTCTCGGAAAGGTTGCCTGTTGCAATTGAAATGGACACTCATCAAGCGAGTATTTGGACAGTTTTGCTACCAGAGGGAGAGATCCATTTGCGATGCACTGGAACAATCAGTTACCGTCGTTTGTGTCACCATGCCCAGACCATTGAGCGCATTCAGTTGACGCTCTGCCAATTTCATGGGGATGGATGATAGGATACGCGTATCCTCCAATTCATTTGATTCAGTAGATTATGTTTAAGATCAAACAGTCTCGTTGTGAATCCTACTAGTAGCACCTCTGTCGTCACAGAAACCTTGGATCAGTCTTCTCAAATGTCTGTTATGAGACGTTCCCCGGAAGCTTCCTCCATGAGAGGACCCTCTTTATCAGGGAAAGTTTTTGTTTTTCACGTCCTTCTTCGCCCATAGTGGCATAATGGAGTCGGTTAGATGTGAAGTAACCATTGTGGTTTCTAGATGATTTTATGACTAACACAAGAATGATTAAATAATGTGGGTGAGGAGGGTTGGATATGACTTTGAATCCCCCCCCCCCCCCCCCACACACACACACACACACACACCGCCAATGTGTTTAGAGGCGATTATCGGGCAAGACATGGTTTTCTTCCCGCAGGCCTCATATAAGTTTAAATACATACATGCATTTCTTCACTTTTCGATTGGCGGCTCTCTCGTGTTCTACTGCGACCTCAAAGGCACATCCACTTTTTAGTTGGATTGGTTTCCTGTGATTATTCGTCTATATGTCATATTCGAGCGCATATTTCATCATAATTAAATTGCTAGTCTTTGGGTACCTCGGAGGCTGCATAACCAGTTAACTGGTATTCAGATGATTGCATGCGGGATTTTAATACTCACGCGCATAATAATTATTAGGCTGATGCTTTATTGTATATTATGGACCTTTGAAATTATGAATTATTTCGGGGGAGGTCCGTGTCAGAGCCTGTTAATCATACCTACTTCCATTTTTAGATCCAGGTTCCTATTAATGTCCGTACTCATCTCGTATATTCCCATGCTTATAGTGTTATAGCTATCGGATAGTACACGTCGGGGAGTGTTGTTACTGGAATTTATTGTACACCTGAATGTGGTCGCCTCTGGGTTACCTTGGAAGTGTGTTTACTCTCCAGAGATCATTCATTTTGGTTTGATTGGACATGTGGATGTTATATATTATATCATCGGTTTTCAACATATCTGAGTACGCCGTCTGCGGTGTACGTTATATAGCAGGCAATATTAATTACCGGGATCGTCGCTATAGCCTTAACTTCTGAAGTGGGGTTAAGCATCATTTATTAATAATAAATTAATACCTGAGTGCCTGTTCGACGAATATTTATATTGTTTTTTGGTACCTCTTTTACTGATTCCAGAGCGCTCTCCACTTTCTTTTTGAAGATTCCTTCAAAAAAAAGGGAGGGGGGGGGGATTTTTTACCTCTCCTCTGGCTTGATAGGTATGTAACTATGAAGGAAGTTGTTTTGTCCGTAATTATAGCCTGCATACAGCTGGAGTTTTATTGTGTATGGCGTATGTTTGTGGGGGATATTCTCTCATTCTCAATTATGCCATCCTAATTTTTGGGGCTTAGTCCGGGCTAACCTTAAAAATTGGGAACTTGTTACATCCAATTAGCATAGTCTTCATGCTGAGTATACGGAATTAGCTCCTTTTGTATGATATGTCCTCTCTATTACTGTATAGAGAGAAATACATGTAATTCCTAATAATTTTAATTTCCTTTCACCTTGGATTACAGGATTGGAACTATGTTGACATACTAATTCTGAAGTCCTAGGCCCTCCACCTTTTTTTACGATTCAGCTAGTCTGGGCCATTGGTTTACAGTGTAAAAATATTATAAATTTACAGTGATTTGTATATTTTTATACTTACCAATGGCCCAGACGGAGATGGCCCTCCCATGAGTGGGCACTCATACCTCCCCGCTGAATTTTTATGTAGTACTCTCATTTACAAAAAATGATGTTGGCGCCAATTCCGGTCACTTTCTGACGTATGCGCATGCGCGGAGAATAAATGTATGGAGATTTTAATTTTTGATTTTGCATGCAAATTTTGGGGATTGGGGGGGTTCAATTGTTTGGGCCATTGGTAAGTATATTAGTATAAAAATATACAAATTACTGTAAATTTATAATGTTTCCAGCATGGGAAAAGCTGCACTTGATTCACACATGAAATCAGACAAACACGTTGAAAACTCGAAGGACAAAAACTCTAGCATGACTCTCTTGTTAGCATGTACATTTGGATTAAACATGGATCAAAGCTTGACATGTTCTGATTCAGCTTCAGGTGATTTTGCAGCCGTTAGTAGTTCGGTTTTGGCTGCCAAAATTTTGTGGGCAACAAAATATGTGACGAGTCATTACAGTTTCAACAGACATTCAGATGTAGGAATACTTTTCAGACTTATGTTCTCCGACAGCAAGGCAGCTGAACAGTTCACTTGTGGAGAGAACAAATGCTTGTATATTGTCGCATGTGGAATTGGCCCATACCTCGGTGAACTCACGGTTGGAAGGTGAAAACAGCCAAGCATTTTGTCATATTGTTTAATGAATCACACAATGACTCTTTAGAACTCAAACAAATGGATGTACATGTCAGATAAAGTTCAACTGCAAAAAAATAATTTAGCATTCTACCAGTTAAAATATTACATCAGTTTAATATACTTGGTATTTTTTAACAGCATATGTCTGCCATTGTATTGGGTACACTAGTGATCATATATCATCATTCATGGTGGCAAGGCCTTGAAAATCCTTGAATTTGTTTGCTGTCATGCCTTGAAAAATGCCTCAAAATGTCGAGAAATGGCCTTGAGAAGCCTTAAATTTGATCAGTCCTTGCCTGCAGTAACCCTGAATAGTTTTTTCATCAAATTTTCTTTTAATTATGCAAAATCACCTGAAGATGAATCAGAACATGTCAAGCTTTGATCCATGTTTAATCCAAACGTACATATTAATGAGAGAGTCATGAAAGAGTTTTTGTCCTTCTAACTCCACACTGATTATTTGACAATGAAAAATACTAATTGATTTTGCCATGACAGATCGTCAATCGATTAATCATGACTGCCCTAGTAAGAATATCCGAAGGCAGTAGGCTTGTGGTGGAGGTAGGTATGGCAGGGGTGCCCCTCCCATTGATGTGGGTTCAGGAAATTTTGAAAATTTAATCCCCTGAGAGCGAATCTGGGGCCTTCTGATGCATCAGTTTGAAATTTTCCAGGAGGTCAGTTTGATCCATAATTCACACACAAATTATGAAATTCAATTCATGGAAATTTATATAAGTCGTATTCTCGTATACAGGCAGTGAGACATGCAGGCAAGTAAATACTACTTTATTGAAACTGTCCAGTGTTCAGAATGAGTAAAAATACCGTGGACAGGTCTCTATGTATAATTGGACCACCACCCATAGCGAGACATGAACGTATTTCAACATAAATATAACGAATCGGAAATCGAAAGTGAAAAGTAGGAATTACCGTAATGTTCTGCTCATTTTATCGGAGTACATCAGGCGTAATTTTAGTCCACTTCAGTGTCCTGGTAAGGGAATCAAGTGATTACCATTGTGTTGTATTAAATCATGTATACTTTTCCTGAACAAACTTTCCTGAGCATTTCACCAATCTATAAGATGCAAAGTATTGCTTTGAGTGTGGTAAATTTGGACACGAGGAGTTTAGGTGTCCAAACAGGTATACCGGTACCAAAAATGTCCTGGATTTGGCCCTGTCAATATTGAGAGCAAAGTCTCATAGAGTCCTGTTCATTGAACAGCCTCATTGTCAGCAAAATATATTCAGATACTCAAAGGACTTATTTTGTTTTCCTGAAGTTTGTGTTAGGCATTAAGAAGTTAAAAATCTGTCTCTCAGGCCTTCCTGCATGGTCCTTTTGGCTGCCGCCTGCTCTCTTTTTATAACCAATGCAAACTTAAAAAAAATAATAATTAAATGGTTTATGTCTGATTTTTTGCCCAAGTTAATGAAATTGATAAATTTGTCTCTTGAGTGTAAAGCCTTCTTGCATTCAAGGGATGAAATACACCATCCCCCATGCTATTCTGTAGATTGTGAGGCATAAAACAAACCAAGAACATTAACATTCAATGGCAAAGAAATAATTACAAAAATAAAAAATTAAATAAAAAAAACGCCCGCCCACAAGCAGTTTTACAAGAAATGGCCTGAGAAACAAAATATCTTCCTTGTGGGGCCTTATCCAATTTTTGTATCATGAAACAAAAATTTAAAGGGAGAATAAGCTGCGAATTTATTATTTTTTTTTGGGGGGGGGGGGGGGAGGGGGGGTTAATGACACTTTTGACAGCCAGGGTGACCTCAGGGTGGACAGTTTTACAGGTGGAGGAGACCGGAGTACCTGGAGAGAACCACTGAGCAACAGTGAGCAACTGTAAGTCTCCCCAACAACTCCACACTAGCAGGGTTAGTATTTGTTGAAGACAAGGGCACCATTGATGTGCAGTACACTTTAGTACACAACGCCACATGCCCCTATGTGGGCAGTGGCTGAAGTGTCTCTCCCAAGGACACAATGCAGTTGCCGCAGGTGGGATTCGAACTGAGGACCTCTTGGCTTGCTGCCTGCACCTCTACCTACTGAGCCACCACACCCCAACTGCAAATTGGAGAAAAATTAGTTGACTATTTGAAAAAAAAATGCAGTGTCCGTTTTGTGAAGGTACCCTTGTGCATCATATATCATTATTCGAAAGAACATGCTCATATTTTTATACTGTACCAATGACCCAGACTTAGCTGGTGCTAACTCTAACAAAACCAGGGCCAAACACAAATTTTGCCCCCCAATCCCCAAAATTTGCATCCAAAACAAAAAGAAATCATGTCCTAAAGGACCTCCATACTACGCCTCTACTGCGCATTCGCAGTGACGCAGACGTCCCGAAATTGGCGCCAATTATCATTCTCTGTTTGGCCCTTCATCAGTCAACATCTCACTGATCTTTGTGCTTGTAAATCTCAGTTTAAAGGATGCCAGACACGTAATTCTTGGAGAAAATGTGATTCTAAGGAGGATAGAAGGAGGAGAGGAAAAGAAGTGACAAAAAATAATCAGGGCTGTACTTAAAATTTTTTGATGAAATTATGTTAAGTTGCCTATTTTCGAGGCATGGGCCTCTTGTTGTCATTCTTGCTAATTGTTGCACTGCTTATTCAGTGTTTCCTCTCCCCTAGCCTTCTAAAGTCCCCCCTTGCAATTCTCCCATGCTTTTGGCATATTTTTGAGAAATTTCATTTCTAAAATTTCCTGGGAAAGTTGCTTGGTTACAGAATGTTTTCTGTTATTTTCCCCATAGTTACGTTTTCACCCATGGGTGTATAACGTTTGTGTTCTGCATCTTCCATCTGATGTTCTACAGATTCTCCCCTGGGAGTCTCTGTTTTGCATCAGATAGAGTGTAATTGATGACTGATTCCGGGCCAGTTTTTTCAGTGCCTGGAGTCATGTTTTCTGGTGTTTTTACACTGTTTGTTTTCATTGGCAACAGCCTTTTTTGAGGGGGGCTGTTTGCCTTTGCTGTAGTTTATCTCACTATAAGATACATTTATATTATCCGAAAGTGTCTCATTAATTATTTAATATAATTTTAAAATTTTTGACCACACTTTGCCATCGGATCCATCGGGGCTCAACGTTACTTTTCAGCAACTTGGGCTTCGCTGAAAAAATATTTTTTCAAAATTATTTTGTTTTGCAATTGTTTTTTCATTTATTAATGGATCATGTTATTATGTATCTTTGTGTCAGGGGTTTTTGCGAGTAACTAGGACTTATTGTTGTTCTTTCACAATGAAGGGACATTGTTCAAATTGTAATAGGAAGAAATCTTCCTCTGACTTTCATGATCATTGTATTAATTGTAGTCAGTGTTCTCGCATTAATCCCTGTCCTATATGTGAACATTGGGATGAGAAACATTGGAAACGTGTGTCACGATATGTTGTTTCTGGAGAAAGAGCGATTCCGGCTCTTTCTCCGCAAGGTCACTCTACTCTCTCAGTTTCTATTTCAGAGGAACCAGAACAGGGTGATGTTTCCATGTTATCTTCTTCAAGTGTGCGTCCGTCGTCACAAATGAATTCAGAGCTAGCGGCAAAAGTGCTCATGGAGATTAGACAAATGTCGTCCGCTAGCTCGCCCGGTGTAGCGTCCATTCACCGAATGGTTCGGCAGCCGGGTTCGTCCGATGCGGTCCAAGAGGAAATTTTGGGTGATGCGAGCACTATAAACATAATAGATGCACACCCAGTGACGGCGGATAGTAAGCGAGAACGGAGGAAGCCTTTGAGTCCGGTTCCTAGCTCGTCCAGGTCCAGCCGGGCCGCGAGCGAGAGAGGCCCCTCTCTCGTACAACAACATCTGGGACCAGATGTTGTGGTACAAAATGTGTCTTTAGCGGAGCATACGTCCGTCGCTCGGGACACTCCGTTGTATAAGCAGTCCGCAGAGACTGTTAAGGCTTCCTCTTATCGTCAGCGCACACGACCGCACCTTGGCTGCGTGACCGCCGATATATTACCAGCTTCGCCGATGAAGGATTCTTCGGCGACCAGGTCACACCATCCGGCAGCCAGGGATTCGAGACCGATGGACTCCGGACGTTCGCATAGGAAAAGTATGCGGGAGCCATCTGATGCGGAGCTGCCCTCGGCGAAGCAGTGAAAGACTGCGCCTCCGCAGGTTTCGACGCCGGACATTCTTGTGCAGATAGCACAGCTTATCGCAGCATCCCAGCAACCGACAGAAACGGTGTCGGATCGAGAATTATCCGACGGCGCTGGGTCGGTACGCTCCGCCGAAGCATCGGGGGCGGACGACCGGGAACATCATGAGGTCCGACCGGATGGTGAAAGGGATACGGATGACTTGGAGTTATCCCTTTCGGAACAACGTAAAGCTGCCGTGGACTTCATCCGGCACTTTCTCCCTCAAGTTGTTCCGTCGGGCCAGACTGCTGCGCTTCCGGACAAGAGAATTATAGCGTCATTGGACTCTGAATTTTTTGAGCGGTTCAGGGACATCGCTTTCGAGTTTCCGTCGCAGTCCAATAATGTTGCAAGAAAATTTGAATTATTGAACGACGCTATATTTAAACTTGCTTCCAGGACGGGGAAGGCAGGTTTCTTGTCCGCTAATACTCTCAACCTGCCTTTCATTAATGCAAGGAATAAATTTGATACGGCAGGACAGGGTATACCGAGAGTTCCTCTGCGTATGGACGACGAGGCGGAAGACTTAGAGCTATCATTACCGTCGTCAGCTTCTATTCCAACCGCGGTGTTGGAAACAGCTATTGCGTCTAACAGAGCCAATTTAGATGCCTTATCTTACGCAGATCACCTTACTAAGGCGTTATCACTGCGCCTTCAGGGGAAAGAGTTTCAGGATATACAATCCTCTTTAAGACTTCTTTCAAGGGCAGTAGCTTATTCCACGTGTAACTCCGCCCTTTCAGTGGCAAATCTGGAGTTGGTTAGACGTGACGCAGCCCTAGCTACATCCACACTAGTGGATTCTAAGGTGAAGAACTCTCTTAGAGTCGCTTCGGTCTCAGGAGAACTTATCTTTGACGGCAAGCTTTCCGCTATTTATGATAAAATTACAAAGAAAGCTAAGGATTCTCTGTTGTTCAAATCTGCTCCTAAGAAGTCGGATACAGCAGACACGAATAAGACAGGCACTTCTGGGTCTAATGCGCCCAAGAGAGGTTCCTATAGAGGTTCCGGTGCGTCCTCTTGGTCTTATTCGAGAGACCGTCAGGATAGCGACTCTCGTTCGGGACGTCCTTCAGGCCGGGACAATCGGTCGGACGCCCCGAGGTCGACGGGCCGAGGTGCGGGTCGTGGAAGACGTGGTTTCTCCTACCGCAGGCCTCGCAGGTCCAGGAGGTGATGGCTTAAACCTCTATCGCGTTCCGGTTGGCGGAAGGTTGTCGAGCTTTTCACAAGAATGGGCGTCGATTACGGACGACCCTTGGGTGAGAGGAGTGACTTCGGAAGGTCTAAAGATATCCTTCAAACGAAAGCCTCCATTAACTCGAAGTCCAAAGTGGACTCATCTTCCGTCAAATCCGCAGAAAAGAGACGCTCTGTTATCAGAGGTGCAGTCTCTTTTAATGAAGAACGCGGTAGAGGTCGTAGAAAACCAGGAATCTCCGGGATTCTACAGCCATCTGTTTCTGGTTCCGAAACCAGACGGCTCGTTCCGTCCAGTCATAGATTTGAGCTGGATAAACAAGCTGATCGTCGCTCCGAAGTTTTATATGGAGACGATTCGATCGGTCAGAGCGAGTATTCGGGTGAACGATTATGCAACGAGCATAGATCTCAAAGATGCGTACTTTCACGTCATGGTACATCCGACATTCCGAAAGTATCTACGCTTCGCTGTCCTAGGAGTGGTGTATCAATTCCGGGCGATGTGCTTCGGATTGAATCTAGCACCCTGGGCTTTCACTCGGGTAATGAACTCGGTAATGATCTACTTCCGAGCTCATTCGTCTGCGGTAACGTCGGCCTACCTGGACGACATTCTTCAGAGGTACGGCAATGAGTTAACGCTTCAGAACGATGTTCAGAATCTTCTTCTATTGCTCCGACGTCTCGGTTTTATAGTAAACGAGGAGAAGTCGGATCTGGTGCCGTCCAAGTCATTCACTCATCTGGGAATGAGATTCGAGACGCACAACAATCTCGTTCGTCTGCCGTTAACCAGAGCGAAATTAGTCAGTTGTTTCGCTCGCTATTGTCTGCACGCAGACAAAGTCACGGTGAGAGAATTTATGAGACTGATAGGTCTGTGCGGAGCCGCCGCGGATCTCATTCCGATGGGGCGGTTACTCACACGTCCTCTTCAAATTTTCCTGACTCAGAATTGGAGTGTGAAAATTCATTCGCTCGATGTGGACGTTCTCTTGTCAGATCAAGTGAAACAAGAGATTCAGACTTGGGCAAACATTCAGTGGTTAACTCAAGGAGTTCCGCTGCAGTTGCCGGATCCGAGTTTTACCGTTATGACGGATGCCAGTCAAACAGGTTGGGGTGCATCATTAATCCCAACGGATTCGAGATGCCAGGGTCTTTGGGATCCGCAATTCCTGTGCAAGCACATAAACATCAAGGAAATGATGTCAATTTGGCTTGCGTTACGTCACTGGATGGACATTATTCACGATGCTCATGTCCAAATCCTATCCGACAATACGACAGTAGTGGCGTATATACGGAATCAGGGAGGCACTCATTCAGTTCCGTTGTTCAATCTAACGGAAAGAATCCTTCTGTTTGCGTTAGAACATCACGTTCTTCTTTCGGTCCGTCACATACCGGGTCGTCTGAATGTGCTAGCAGACTCCCTTTCACGAAAGGGTCGCTTGTTGCCGTCGGAGTGACTCTCAACAAACAAGTATTCAATCAGATTTGCTACCAATGGGAACGGCCAATGATAGACTTATTTGCGACACATCTCAACAATCAGTTGCAGACGTATGTGTCTCCGTGTCCGGATCCAAGAGCATTTGCAGTAGACGCTCTGTCGATCCCTTGGGACGGAATGATAGGATATGCGTATCCTCCAGCGCCGTTAATTCAACAAGTATTGCTAAAGATAAAACAATCTCAGTGCAAGATTCTGTTGGTAGCATCTCTGTCGCCACAGAGACCGTGGATAAATCTACTCAGGTGTCTGTTGTGGGACCTACCGCGGAAGCTTCCTCCACGGGAGGATCTTCTTTCGCAGGGGAAATCGCACCAACTCCATCACAACCCGCAAGGTCTCAACCTTCACGTTTTTCCGTTGTGCGGTCCTTCTTGCATGGCAAGCACTTTACAGGACGAGCAGTGGACACGATTTCTAACTGTAGGAGGACCTCCTCTTCGCTAAACTATGCGGCTAAGTGGAAGGTTTTTCGTCGTTGGTGTAGGGATCATTCTGTAGATATATTCGATCCCTCTATACCAGACATTGCAAACTTTCTAGTATACTTGTTTGACGAAATCAAACTGCAGCATGTTACTATAAAGGGTTATAGATCTATGTTATCTGATACCTATGCACATCATGATAGTTTACAAATTGGATCTAATGTCTCTTTATCGAAGTTGGTTAGAAACTTTTCGATGAATAGACCCAGAACTCTTAGATTAATTCCTAAGTGGAATTTAGCTTGGGTTCTTCTTAAATTGAAGGAAAAGCCATTTGAACCTCTTGGGACAGTAGATTTCAAATTCTTATCTTATAAGACAGCTTTTCTCTTAGCTTTCTCTTCTGCTAGAAGAGTCAGTGAGCTTCATGCATGGATGATTCTCATTATCGTAGTGTTGGGAATACTATCACCTTCACTACTAATGTGGGTTTTTTAGCTAAGAATCAGGCTCCTAATAAATATCCGGAACCTATTGTTATTAAGGCTCTTCCGTCTTCAGACGGGTGTAGGCCTTTACTCTGTCATGTTAGAGCATTACGTATCTATAAACAGAGATCTCAGTTTATCAGAAAGGGACGGAAACGTTTGTTTCTGTCTTTGATGCCTAATAGAAAGGATATTTCAGTCCATTCTATTGCTAGATGGATTCAGTTAACTATCCGTACTGCTTATGAAGATTTATCTTCTTCTCAGCAGTCTGTGCTTAAGATTTCTGCTCATGAAGTAAGAGCTCTTTCTACTTCCTGGGCTTATGCTAATAGTGTTGCTATTACAGATTTAATGAAGGCTGCTTATTGGTCTCAGCCATCCACATTTACGAATTTTTATCTCAGAAATATTGAGTCCATTTCTGGAGACCTGCATTGTTTAGGTCCGTTATCTGTTGCTCAGAATGTCGTCCACAAAAAAGTTGCAACTATAGTTATGCAGGCTTTCTGTTCCGGCAGTGACTCCGTCCGGCTGCCCTCTTCGCTCTGGGCTATTTGACCCAGGGCAAGGGGAAGGGGGGGGGGGGGGGGGGGCGGGTGTTCCCTTAGGTCACCTGCTTTATAGTGAAAAGCAAGGGAATGCCTCCTCCAAGTCAGTATTTCTGAGTCGCTTCCGGGATGGTTTTATTCATGTCTTATTTTTAAAGTGTAGCTCGGTGTGAAGCATTTGTATATGTCAAGTGTCAAACGGGCTTTAATATACAATACTCGGACACTTTTAAATGACTATAAAGAGTCTCAATTCTCTGGACTACTTTATTTATTGGCTTGCTTTAAAAATAATTAGTATAAGGGTTATACTGGATGTTAATAGAGAACATGAATGTTATTGTGCTCAATTATTAAGGGTAGTGTATCTTTCTAATTTAAGATTAAATAAGAAAGATACATGTAAAGCCTAATACTCCTTTTCTCCTTAAGGGGTTACCTCTTTACTATATAGTTGAGCTTATTGGATTTTCCTCTATGTCCTAGGCCCTCCAGCCTGTTTACTATTCAGCTAAGTCTGGGTCATTGGTACAGTATAAAAATGTTAAAAAATTTATAGTAATTTATATATTTTTTATACTTACCAATGACCCAGACGGGGATGGTTTTCCCTGGAGTTGGGAACTCTTGCCTCCCCGCTGAGTACATAGCGCTGACCAGGCACTGCCAGTAAGAATGATAATTGGCGCCAATTTCGGGACGTCTGCGTCACTGCGCATGCACAGTAGAGGCATAGTATGGAGGTCCTTTAGGACATGATTTCTTTTTGTTTTGGATGCAAATTTTGGGGATTGGGGGGCAAAATTTGTGTTTGGCCCTGGTTTTGTTAGAGTTAGCACCAGCTAAGTCTGGGTCATTGGTAAGTATAAAAATATATAAATTACTATAAATTTTTTAACTTTCAGGGCAGGGGAGAGGGGACTGGTTAGGTTGAAGTTTGTTCAAAACCATTCCTTAGTGTTTTTTCATAAAATTATTTGCCTTTCAAACTGCAGTGACATAACAACCCTTGGAAGTTGGGCAATGCTTGTCTACAGCTGATAGAATTGGAAGCAGTCAGGAAGGCCTACGATAATAATCATCTGACATGGACACTAGCATTATAAATAATTTCATGACTTCATTCTTCTTTAGTGTTGATGAACCATGACTAACTGAATGTGACCCAAAAGACTTCTTTGAACCACTTTGTTAGGTAAGCGATTAAGGTCTCTTGTTCTTTTTGGGCTGTGATATCACTACAAAAAATAACTAATTCTGCATTTATAAACAAGTTCAATTCAACATTTTTCTAACCAAGGCCGGAGAGGGGAATGGATCCGGTTACCATACCTAAAACCGGCCAAGTGAAGACCCTGATTATTATGCCCCCGACTTAAAAAGTCGAAGAGGTATCTAGTGGCGACCTCCATATGTCACTCCTTCTGTTCATCCATCTGTTTGTCTGTACCAACATTTTCCCTTGTATCTCAGCCACTGCTACTGCGATTTGAATGGTATTTGGTGTTGTGATAGAGCATCATGGGGGAATGACACCTGTATAGCAAGAGTTTCTTCCACACATTTTTTATGGCACTTTTTTACTCTTAAGACATAGAACATTTTTGGCAGGTCGAGGGTATTGGCACACGCTTTGCATTGCCTGTCTTGTTTCCATGTGTATCAGAAATTATAACTCGATCCAGAGGGTTACATAAAAGTTGTTTGCAGCTGACAGTGTTAACCCTTTACCTAACATGGAAAGCAGACAACACTTGCAAAAAAAATTCTTGAACAAGTAATTTTTAGCTCAACTTTGACGAAGTCAAATTTGAGCTATTGTCATGGCCCGTCGTCCGTCTGTCCGTATGTCAACAATTGGCTATGGCTCGGGCTAGAGGTCGTATTTATGAACCGATCTTTACGAAACTTCTTGTGTACCTTTGTTATGACCCTGGGACGGGAACGAGTGTTTTTAGGTGTGGTCCGAAATTCAAGATGGCTGCAAGCGGCCATTTTGTACCGATGATGCAAAAATCAGTTTTTTGTACAGAACTTCTGTATGAAAGTTCTGATTTGAATAAAGTTTTGTATAAATGTTTAGTACCATGGGATACATCACATATAATACGGGTTTTTTTCTCGTGCGTAAATTATGCAAATTAGACTGACTTTGATTTATTTAGTGTTACTTTCAGAGCTGTAAGTGCCAAGCTGCTATGGCTTGGGCTAGAGGCCGTATTTATGAACCAATCTTTACGAAACTTCTTGGGTACCTTTGTTATGACCGTGGGACGAGAACGAGTGTTTTTGGGTGCAGTCCCAAATTCCAGATGGCTGCCAGCAGCCATTTTGTACCGACAATGCCGAAATCTGCTTTTTGTACAGAACTTCCATATGAAAGCTCTGATTTGAATAATTTTTTTGTATGAATGTTTAGTACCATGGGATACATTACATATATTACAGGTTTTTTCTTGTGCGTAAATTATGCAAATTAGGCTAACTTTGATTTATTTAGTGTTACTTTCAAGCACTGTGAGTGCAAATCCCAATACGGCTCGGGCTAGAGGCCGTATTTATGAACCGATCTTCACGAAACTTCTTGGGTACCTTTGTTATCACTGTGGGACGAGAAGGAGTGTTTTTGGGTCCAGTCTGAAATTCAAGATGGTCGCTAGCAGCCATTTTGTTCAAAATTAAGTGCAATCAGATTTTTGCGCAGAACTTCCAAATGAAAGATCTGATTTGAATAAATTTTTGTATGAATGTTTAGTACCATGGGATACATTACATATAATACAGAGTTTTTCTCGTGAATAAATTATGCAAATTAGGGGTCCGGGTGGGACTTAGAAAATTTTTGGACCAAAATCCGGAAATTAGTTTTTTGGTTTTTTATGCGTTTTGGTCAATTTTAAGACCAAAAAAAAAAAAAAATTTTTATACTGAAAATTTGGGGTCCGGCTGGGACTTAGAAAATTTTGGACCAAAATCTGGAAATTAGTTTTTTGTGTTTTGATGCATTTTGGTCAATTTTAAGAAGAAGAAGAAAAAAATTTAGTCTGAAAATATTTTGTTTGGGACTGAAAATTTCCACACAAAAATAATAATCTACAATGATTGGTCTTAATCTGTAGTCCATTACAGTCACCTTGTAATTCTTTTATTATTGTCATATTCATTATTCAGTTGTCTTGGTCACAGCAGGTACTAATTCCTGTCATATCCAAGTTGAGCTACAGAGTCATTGACTCTTTCATTTTCATTTTTTGTCCCCAAAACATAGGTTATGACAACTCGTTGGAACGAGCTCGATGAGCTCGTTCCAACGAGGGGCCATAACCTATGTTTTTGAGACAAAAAATGAAAAAAATAATTAAAATTAATTGGCGATTTTTGAGAATTGCACTGGCTGGTTTTGGCCGTTACGTTGGGTAAAGAGTTAAACCAGAATAAGGTAACATTTGTTGTGATCAGCTTTTGATGTGATTGAGAAAAAGACCACTTTTACGATCACAGTTCAGTAGTGTCATTAGGCCTAAAAAATTTAAAAACCTGTTTCTCAGGCCCTCCCGCATTGTCCTTTTGGCTGCCACATGCTCTCTTAAAAATGAAATTATTTAGGCCATACGGAGTTAATTGTCTGTTTCTCAGGCCATTTTTCCCAAAAAAGGAGGTGGGTGGGAGGCTTTTTTTTTTTTTAGCTCACCTGAGCGAAGCTCAAGGGGAGCTTTACTAATCACTTTCTGTCCATTGTCCGGCCGTCGTAAACTTTACATTATCGACTTCTCCTCACAAGCTACTGGACCACATTCAACAAATTTTGCTGTGCATGTTCCCTATCATATGTCAATTCAAGTTTGTTCAAATAAAGTTGCCATGCCCACAGGGGGCATAACTCTGATAGCACCCATGAACTTCTTTTCCAAAATTAAAAAAAATCTTCTTCAGATCCACCAGGAAGAATTCTTTCATATTTGGTATACAACATCTCTAGGGAGGGTCAGATTCAAGTTTGTTCAAATCGAGTCCCTGGGTTCATATTTGGGCTCCCTATGGGAGCCCGAATTTTAACTTAGTGCAATATGAGGATTATTCTTTAAAAATCTTCTTCTTCAGATCCACCAGGCAGAATTCTTTCTTATTTGGTATACAACATCTCTAGGGGGATCAGATTCAGGTGTGTTCAAATTGATTCCCTGGGTTGGTTTTTGGGCTCCCTATGGGCGCCCGAATTTTAACTTAGTGCAATATGAGGATTATTCTTCAATAATCGTCTTCTTCAGATCCACCAAGCAGAATTCTTTGATATTTGGTATACAACATCTCTAGGGGGGTCAGATTCAAGTTTATTCAAATCAAGTCCCTGGGTTCATATTTGGGCTCCCTATGGGAGCCCGAATTTTAACTTAGTGCAATATGAGGATTATTCTTTAAAAGTCTTCTTCTTCAGATCCACCAGGCAGAATTCTTTCATATTTGGTATACCATATCTCTAGGGGGATCAGATTCAGGTTTTTTGTTCAAATCGAGTCCCTGGGTTCATATTTGGGCTCCCTATGGGAGCCCGAATTTTAACTTGGTGCAAAATGAGGATTATTCTTTAAAAAACTTCTTCTTCAGATCCACCAGGCAGAATTCTTTGATATGTGGTTTACAGCATCTCTAGGGGGGTCAGATTCAAGTTTGTTCAAATCCATTCCTCAGTGTTCTTCCCTCAAAACTGCAATAGAATAAAACCCCTTGGAAGTTTGGTAGTACTGTCTTCAGCTGGTAGAATAGATCATCTGACATGGCACCAGAGTTATAAATAATTTCATGACTCCTTTCTTATGAATGTAGATAAGCCTTAGCCATGGCTAGCTAATTTTGATCCCAAATACTTCTTTGAACTACTTTGTCAGGTGAGCGATTAAAGGCCCCTTGGCCTCTTGTTTTATTTTTTATTTCTCATGAGAGATTGTTTGTGGTAATTCACCCCCACCCAACATCCTGGTGGTCCACGCATCCACATTGGTTATTCACTGGGGGGAGGGGGGGTTGAGTAATAAATGAAGAGTGTTTGGAATGTTTTTTTTCTCAGTGAAACATGAGAATTATTCCACTGCACAGGGCAAAACATTACAAGGACAGAACGTCTCTGGGAAAAATGTCGAAGTGCTGAAAATTACCAACTTTCACAGATTTATTTTATCAAAATATGAAATTCCCTCTCAACTTGCCTAAGAAAATCCTGAATCGGAATTTTTTCCCAATATATTCGTAATTATAACAACCTATTTGAATGAGCAGTTCATCCTCAAATCATATTTTTCTGAAAAATTAAATACAAAACGAATAAATGTTTGCGTGTTTTTTTTCCCAATTCAACTACATACAGCTGATAATATGATTTATTTTCAAATGCAAATGTTACTTTTATATCAATCAAAGGTTATTGTTTGATATATCATTGATTCAAACAGTTGCTCCCAAAATTCACTTAATTCCATAACTGGTCAACTCGATACACAGTTTCAAATAACACAATGATGGCCATTTACAAAAAAAACAAAAAACAATGTCTGGAGAACGTGTTCCATTCAACACTGTGCCTGACTCTGCAGAGTTTCTCAGGATTGGTGCGAATCAACCATTCCCCTTTGTAATTGTTGTCAGTCTGAAAGACTCTGCCGCGCTGTCTGTCATTATATTTACTTTTTACAGTATAAAACATTTTCTGACTTGAGTATTGCTAAAACCCACCCACTTTATCAAAGTATGCTGTAGAATAAATGCAGAGTGTGTGTTATTTAAAATTCGCTAATGCAAGAATTGGTACTATCGATTTACCAAAATGAGCATAATAACTTGAATTTTAAAAGATTTTTGGAGGCGCAGCAAAAATGACCATGTGCGTTGGCCTGAGAAACAGAAGTTCTTTTTTATGGCCTTATGTCTAATATTTTACCCAAGTTAATAAAATTGATAAATTTGTCCCTTGAGTGCAACAAGGCTTTGCAGTGCTTTAGCATTGCAAAGCCTTGTTGCACTCAAGTGACAAAATACACTACCACTTATGCTGTTCTGTAGATTTTGGGGCCTAAAACATAAAACAAACCAAGAATATGAACTTTTGATGGCAAAGAAATAATGACAAAAATAAAAAATAAAAGAAAGAAAACCCCGCCTGCATGGAATTTTACAAAACCTGGCCTGAGAAATAGAAGATCTACTTTGTGTGGCCTTATTTGCCTTGCAATCATTGCCATATTGGGAAGTATTACATGTTATACATAAATGAGTTAAAACTTATTATATTTTTATACTGTACCAATGACCCAGACATAGCTGGTGCTAACTCTTAAAATATAGGGCCAAACACAAATTTTGCCCCCCAATCCCCAAAATTTGCATCTAAAACTAAAGAAAACATGTCCTGAAAGGCCCTCCACACTTCGCCCCTACTGCGCATGCGCAGTGTCAAGGACGTTCCGAAATTGGCGCCATTAATCATTCTAAGTTTGGCCCTTCATCAGTTAACATCTGACTGATCTTTGTGCTTATAAATCTCAGTTTAAATGATGCCAGACACATAAATATTAGTGAAATGGTGATTCTAAGGAGGATAGAGAAGGAGGAGAGGAAAAAAATGTGTGACAGAATATTATCAGGGCTGTAAATTTTTTAATGAAATTGTGTTAAGTTACCTATTTTCAAGGCAGCAGCCATTTTGTTGTCATTCTGATTATTTAGTTACACTGTTTTTTTAAGTGTTTTCCTCTCTCCCTGTCCTTTAAGTCCCCCTTGCTATTCTCCCATGCTTGTGGCATAGTTTTTGTAATTATTATTACTAAATTTTCTTGGGAGTTTTAGCTGAATAACAGAATGAATTCTGTTCTTTTCCCCATGTTTACGTCTTCACCTACGGGTGGTTAGGCGTTGTGTTCTGCATCTACCATCTGATGTTCTGCAGTTTCTTCCCTGGAAGTCTCTGTTTTGCATCAGATAGTGTATTTTTGGTAACTGATTTCGGGCCTGGGTGCCTGGAGTCTTATTTTAGTGTTTTTACACTCATTGTTTACATTTACAACAGCCCTCTGTGTGAGGGGGGGATTTCTAAAAAATAATATCTTGATGTTATTTTAATCATAACTAGATACATTATTATTGTTCGTAAGTGTTGAATAAATTGTTTAAAATATTTTTAAAAATTTTTGTCCACACTTAGGCTTGGGATCCATTGGGGCTCAACGTTACTTTTCAGAAACTTGGGCTGTTCTGAAAAAATATTTTTTCAAAATATTTTGATTTCAATTATTTTTTCTATATTAATGGATCATATTATTATTATGTATTTTGATTGCCAGGGATTAGTGCGAGTACCAGGACTTGTTTTCTTTTCACATTGAAAGGATATTGATCAATTGTTTTAAGAGGAAGTCTTCCTCTGACTTTATTATCATTCTATATGTGGTCAGTGTACTCGCATTAACTCCTGTTCTGTATCGTATGATTTCGATGACAATATGGGAAGCGTATGTCACGGTATGTTATTGGGGATTTGGACTCTCCGGTCCTTTCCCCGCAGGGTCACTCTACTTTATCAATTTCTATTTCAGACGATCAAGATTAGGGTGATGTATCTGTGATGTCTTCCAACAGTGTGCCTCCGTCGTCACAATTAATGAAGGGCTAGCGGAAAAGTGCTCATGTAAATACGCCAATTGCCTAAGAGGACCCTAGTAGGTTCGACGGCCTTTGACGTCCGCTAGCTCGCCCGGTGTAGCATCCATTCACCGAATGGTTCGGCAGCCGGGTTCGTCCGTTGCGGTCTAGAAGGAATTTTGGGGTGATGCGAGCACTATAAATTAACCTAATGCACACCCAGTGACGGCGGATCGGAGGGAGAACGGAGGAAGCCTTTTAGTCCGGTTCATAGCTCGTTCCGGTCCATCCGGACGGCAAGCGAGAGAGGCCCCTCTCTCGTTCAACAACATCTGGCCCCAGATGTTGTGGTACAATGTGTCGCAAGCGGAGCATACGTCCGTCGCTCGGGACGCTCCATTGTATAGGCAGTCCGCAGAGACTGCTAAGGCTTCCTCTTCTCGTCAGCGCACACGACCGCACCTTGGCTGCGTGACCGCCGATATATTACCAGCTTCGCCGATCAAGGATTCTTCGGCGACCAGGTCACACCATCCGGTAGCCAGGGACACGAGGCCTGCAGACTCCGGACGTTCGCATAGGAAGTGTGCGGGAGTCAACGTACACGGAGCTTCCGGCGGCAATGCATCGTAAGACCGCTACTGCACAGGCCTCGGGAACGGACGTGCTTTCCTTAATAGCACAGTTTATCGCAGCATCCCAGCATCAACTGAATCTGTCGCATATATTTTATCCGACGATGCTGGGTCGGGACGCTCCGCGGAAGTGGGTACGGACGTCCGAAAGTTTCATCCGGTCCGACGGGATACCGAAAGGGATTCGGAGGATTTCGAGCTTTCCCTTTCGGAACAACATATGCTGTTGTGTATGTCATCTGACTTGGTCTTCTACAGCTTCTTTCGTCGGACCAGAATGCTGCGATGCCGGATAAGAAACTGATAGCGTCGGTGGACTTAGTAATTTTTGGTTCGGTTCAGGGACATCGTCCCTCAGTTCCGACATAGTCCAATAATGTCACACAAACTTTCGAATTATTGAACGACGCTATATATATATTATTATTTTATGCTTGCTAACCAAGCATTTCTGGTTTCTTGTTCGAAGAGTTATGGAGATGTCTTTCAAAAGTGTGCCTCTGTCGTCATAGTTAATGAAGAGTTAGCGGCAATAAGTGCTCATGGAATGTGTCTATCGCCTACGGAGTGACATTCACTAGCTCACCCGGTGTAGCATACATTCATCGAATGGTTCGGCTGCCGGGTTCGTCCGTTGCGGTCTAGGAAGGAGATTTGGGTGATGCGAGCACTTTAATTACTTTAGTACTCACCCAGTGACGGCAGATTGAGGACAGATCGGAGGAAGCCTGTTAGTCCGGTTCCTGGCTTGTCCAGGTCCGTCCGGGCTGTGAGCGAGAGAGGTCCCTCTCTCGTCCAACAACATAGGAGGCCGCATGTTGTGGTTCAGATATTTTACATTCGGAGCATATGTCCGTCGGTCGGGACGCTCCGTTATATTGACAGTCCGAGAGACTGTCCTTAATGCTTACTCATCCTCACAGCAGGGCACACGACCGCACATTGGCTACGTGACCTCGAGTATCCGATCAGTTTCGGCATTCAGTGATTCCACGGCGAATAGGTCGCGCCATCCGGTAGCCAAGGGACACGAGGCCTATACACTCCGTTCGCTCGCATATTGGTAGTATGCACGGGGTAACGATTACGGAGCTTCTAGCGGCAATGCGTCGTAAGACTGCTTCTCCTCAGGCCTCAGTGACGGACGTGCTACCCGAGTTAGCACAGTTGTTTCGCAGCATCCCAGCAATTGACAGTTTCTCGGTCGAATCAGGAATTATCCGACGGCGCTGGGTCGGTGCGGTCCGCGGTTGCATCAGCTACGGACGACTGAACGCTTTATAGGGTCCGACAGGATGGCGAAAGGGATTCGAAAGATTTCGAGTTTTCCCTTTAGTAGTATCGGAAGATGCCTTTCATATCTTCTGGCATTATCTTCCAGTGATTGTTATTTCGGACTTCATTGCTGCGATCTTGGATAAGAGACTTATAGCGTCATTGGACTCGGATTTTTCGATCGGTTCAGGGACATTGTCCCTGACTTACCGACGCAGTCCAATATTGTCATTACAACATGTGTTTTATTTTTCGACGCTATATATATATATACAAGCCTGCTACTAAGCATGATAGTTTAGTTTCTTGTCCGCGTTGCTCATTTCTGCCATTTTATCATTTATACGAATAGTTTATTTTGGCAGAGCAGGGCATACCGAGAGTTCATATGCGTCTAGACGGTGTGATTAAAGACTGCTTATATTCTTTTTCACCGTTTATGTCTTTTCCAATTTCAATGTTGGGAACGACATTATGTATAGTAGACTTAACTTAGACGCTTTATCATACGTAATCCGCCTTACTGAGGCGTTATCATTACGTCTTCAAGAAAAGATTTACGGGATTTTATTCTCAATGTAATTTCTTTTGAGGGCAGTAGTTTGTTCACGTATAACTCCGCCCTTCAGTGGCTGATTGGAGTTAGTAGACGTGACGCAGCCCTAGCTACATCCACACGTGTGGATAGTAAGGTTAAGAACTCTCTCAGAGTCGCTTCGTTCTCGGAGGAGCTTCTCTTCGACGGCAACTTTTCGGCAATCCATGAATTGCTCGATTTACACGTTCTCTTGTCTATCTAGTGTTACAAGAGATTCAGACTGGGGCAAACATTCGGTGGTTGACTCAGAGAGTGCCACCGCAGTTGCCGGACCCGAGTGTGGCTGTTATGACGGTTGCCAGTCAAACAGATTGGGATATAATACTGATCCCTACGGATTCGAAGTGCCAGGGTCTTTGGGTTCCGCAGTCTCTTAGCAATCAGTTTTCTTCCGCGGAATAATGTTTTTTAGGCTTGCTTTATGTCATTGCATGAACATTATTCAGAAACGCATGCCCAAATTCCTGTCCTTTAATTCGACAGTAGTGGCGTATCTCCGGAACCAGGGAGGCACTCTTTCGTTTCCGTTATTCAATTTAATGGAAAGAATCCGTCTGTTGGTTATAGTACACCAAGTTCAGTTTTGGTCCGTCATATTCCGGGTCGTCTGATTGTTTTATTGGACTTCCGTTCTCTTACGGGTCGCTTGTTGCTGTCGGAATGGACTCTCAACAAACAAGTATTCAATCAGATTTGCTATCTATGGGAGCGCCCAATGATGATTTATTTATGACACAGCTTGCTAATCAATTGCAGACGTATGTGTTGGCTTGTCCAGATCTCTGAGCTAATGTTTTTAACGCTCTATTGATCTATAGGACGAAATGATAGGATACGCGTATCCTCCGGCGCTGTTGTTTCAGCAGGTATTGCTAAGATAAACAACCACAATACATTTCTGTTGATAGCATCTCTATCTTCACAGAGATCATGAGTAATTTACTCTCTTGTCTACTGTGGGTCTTAACGTGAAATCTTCCTCTATGTGAGGATCTTTTTTCACTGGGTAAATCGTGTCATCTTTATCACAACCAGCAAGGTCGCAACCTTCATGTATTCCGTTGTGTGGTCCATATTGCATTGTAAGCACTGTACTGGACGAGCTTTGGACGCGATTTCTTACTATAGGAGATCCTCTTCTTCGCTATTCTATGCGGCTAAAGTGGAGGCTCTTCCGTCGTAGTGTAGGGATCCTTATGTTCATATTGTTGATCCCTCCATACTACTCATTGCTATTTTTTAGTATACTTGTTTCACAAGATCTACTGCAGCCTGTTATTATTTAGGTTATAGGTTTATGTTACCTCATACTTATGCACTCTACGATAGTTTACAATTGAGTCTTTTGTCTCTTTATCTAAGTCAGTTAGTAACTTTTTGATAAATAGACTTAGAATCTTTAGATTAAATTCCTATACGGATTTTAACTTCGGTTCTTATTTAGCTAAGTAATCATTTGAGCCTCTGGAAACAGTAGTTTTCAAATTCTGACCTTTTAGACAGTAATTCTGTTGGTTTCTCTTTTACTGTAGAGTCAGTGAGTTTCATGCACTATCGATGGATGATTTTCACTTTCGTAGTTTCGGAATCACTATTTCCGTTACTATTTAGGTTGGATTGTTGCATAGAGTTAGGCTCCTATTATCCGGAACCTATTATTTTAAGGTCCTTCCGTCTTCGTATGGGCATAGGCCTTTACTCTTTCCGGGTACAGTTTATGTATTTATAAACGGATTTCTGTTTATTACTATGGGCGTAAGCTTCTTCTGTCTTTGATGTCTAGTAGAAGGATATTACGCTCCATTTTATTGTTAATGGATTCTATTAACTATCGGTACTGCTTATGGTATATCATTGACTTAGCAGTTGTGCTTAAGATTTCGGCTCATGAAGTAAGAGTTCTTCTACTTCTTGGGCTTACATTAATAGTGTCGCTATTATAGATTTTTGAAGGCCGCTCATTGCGCTCAGCCATCCACATTCATGAATTTTATCTCAGAAATATCGAGTCCATTTCTGGAGGCCTCTATTGTTAGGTCTATTATCTACTGCTCAGAATGTCATTCACTTAACAGTTGCTACTATAGCTAGGTAGGCTGTCTGTTTCGGCAGTGTCTCCGTTCGGCTGCCCTCTTCGCTCTGGGCTATTTGACCCAGGGCAAGAAAAAGGGGGGGGGGGGGGAGGGTGTTCCCTTGGGTCACCTGTTTTACTATGAAAACAAGGGGATACCTCCTCCGGAGTTAGTAATTCTGAGCTGTTATTGGGATGGTTGTTTAGTGAGAAGTTTAGGTTTTTAAAATTCATTCAAGTCTTAGTTTTTAAAGTATAGCTTTTGAATATTGCATATGTCTACGGACATGATTATGCAATCCTCAGACACTTTTAGGAGTATAAGAGTCTCTATTCTCTAGACTTACTTTATTTATTGGCTTACTTTAAAAACTATTAGTATAAGGATTATATTGGATATTAATAGAGTACATGGATGTATGAAGCTCAATTTTGGAAGGTGTTGTATCTTTCTAATTTATCATAAATAAGAAAGATACATGTAAGGCCTATTACTTCTTTTTCCCTACAGGGGATGACTCTATTTTATTTTATTGAGCGTATTCCATTTTGCTCTATGTCCTTGGCCCTCCAGCCTTTTTACTATTCAGCTATGTCTGGGTCATTGGTACAGTATAAAAATGTTAAAAAATTTATAGTAATTTATATATTTTTTATACTTACCAATGACCCAGACGGGGATGGCCCTCCCAGGAGTTGGGAACTCTTGCCTCCCCGCTGAGTACATAGCGCTTACCAGGCACTGGTTATTAGAATGATTAATGGCGCCAATTTCGGAACGTCCTTGACACTGCGCATGCGCAGTAGGGGCTAAGTGTGGAGGGCCTTTCAGGACATGTTTTCTTTAGTTTTAGATGCAAATTTTGGGGATTGGGGGGCAAAATTTGTGTTTGGCCCTATATTTTAAGAGTTAGCACCAGCTATGTCTGGGTCATTGGTAAGTATAAAAAATATATAAATTACTATAAATTTTTTAACATTTGAATTTTCGACCCCAAAATATATCTTACATGTATGACCCCTAACTGGATTGAGCTGGTTAATGGTGTTCCAGTAAAGAGTCATATGCTACATTTTTCAGGTAAAAGATGAAAGTTTTTAGTTTTTTTCAGGATTTTATTTGCAGATGTTGTCTTCTATATAAATGCTATGTAATATGTTTCGTTACTGCGTTCACATGCTGTGTATTTACTTTTTAGGAGATTATATCAGGGAGTTTGTAAATCATTGCAGGCAAAAGAGAAAACTTGATTCTAAAAGTGTATTAAAAGTTGAAGAATTAACAGCAAAAGCTAATTTTAGGCCTAAAAAAGTTAAAAATCTGTTTCTAAGGATCTCCCACATGGTCCTTTTGGCTGCTGCATGCTCTCTTTTTATAACCAATGCAAACTTAAAAAAAATAAAAATCAAATAGTTTATTTCTGATATTTTACCCAAGTTAATAAAATTGATAAATTTGTCCCTTCAGTGCAACAAGGCTTTGCAGTGCTTTGGCATTGCAAAGCCTTCTTGCACTCAAGGGACAAAATGCACCACCACCCATGCTATGTAGATTACCAGGCCTAAAACATAAAACAAACCAAGAGCAAATACTTTTGATTGCAAAGTAATAAAGACCAAAATAAAAAATAAAACAAAAAACCACCCTCCCGCCTGCCCACATGAAATTTTTATAAAAAATGGCCTGAGAAACTTTGTGGGGCCTTTTGTAAACACAATGTTGTCATGAAACTTCTAATGTAATGTTATAATTCTGTAGGTTATGAGCTCACTGGTTTGTCTCGTGGAGGTCAGCAGATAGACAGATTGAAGAAAAATTACAGTAAAGCTGTGGAATTATTAGTAGAGTTAGCATCTTTACAAACTTCGTTTGTAACACTGGATGAGGTTATTAAAATAACAAATAGAAGAGTCAATGCAATAGAACATGGTAAGAATAGCACTTTAATACTTAACCCTTTACCCAACGAATCGGCCGCATCCGCCTGCGTAATATGCATATTCAGCAGTTGAAAAAATATTATTTTTAAAAAAATTTCAACAAAACCATATCATGTGACCCCCTCGTTGGAAAGAGTTCGTTGAGCTCATTCCAACGAGGGGTCACTTGATATGGTTCTGTTGAAATTTTTTAAAAAAATTTGAAAAAATAATATTTAAAATAATAGATTTTCATATCGTCTGCATTGGGTAAAGGGTTAAAGCCTGAATCCCAACTTTGATCACTTTTACTGCAGCAAAACAGGTGCCCCATCATGCAGTCTTTTTATAGACCTTTTAGAGCTGAAACGGTTAATCAATGATCAACGTCTTGATCGATCAAAAAGTAATGATCCAATTAACCATTACTTTTGATAGGCAAACATTATCACACTGACTCACATCAATTATATGAGACAGAGTCAAGCATGCTGGCTTACTTGGGCATTGATCATTGTACTCTATCAGTGGCTGGAAATGGTCATTCTTAATCCTTTACTCAATGCAGGTAGCGGACGATACTTGCAAAATAAATTCTTAAATTACTAAAAAAATTTAAATTTTGTCTCAAAAACAAAGCTTATGACCCCTCATTGCAACAAGCTCAATGAGCTCATTCCAATGAGGGGTCATAAGCTATATTTTTGAGACAAAAATTGAAAACAATAAAATTTGAGTGGAGATTTTTGTATATAGTGCAGGCAGGTTTTGTCCATTACATTGGGTGAAGGGTTAATGTAAGTCATCAATGATATGGCAGTTATTCACCTACATATTGGGTGGGGCAAGTGAGTAATTAGTTAACTAAGCTTAATCCATGTGATTAATCGATCAAGAATACCTTTTAACCGTCAACTTTTATGTTTCTTTGCAAGTACCTTAGCGGTTGTTTCTAGGCAAGTCTTGGCTGCCTATAAAGGCAGCCAAGACTTGCCTTGAAACAACTGCAGCCACCAAGGATGTAGAAGAAGTGAAGCAAAAAATATTTGAAACCTCCAGGAGTATTAAAAATGTTCTACTACATAAGTTTGTTGAATAGTTTGACCGTTGTAAAACATCTCAGTACACCCAGTCTGATTTGATTCTCAGTCCATCTTAGGTTGAAGTTTACATGGATTTTCCAGGTACTCTACAGCAATTCTCTGTCTGTGTTAGTTTGGAGTTTACAGGGATTTTCTTGGTAGTCTACAGCAATTCTCTGTTCATGTTAGGTTGGAGTTTATAGGGATTTTCCTGGTTGTCTACAGCAATTCTCTGTCCATGTTAGATTGGAGTTTACAGGAATTTTCCTGGTAGTCTACAGCAATTCTGTGTCCATGTTAGGTTGGAGTTTACAGGAATGTTACTGGTAGTCTATAGCAATTCTCTGTCCATGTTAGGTTGGAGCTTACAGGGATTTTACTGGTAGTCTATAGCAATTCTCTGTCCATGTTAGGTTGGAGTTTACAGGAATTTTCCTGGTAGTCTACAGCAATTCTGTGTCCGTGTTAGGTTGGAGTTTACAGGAATTTTACTGGTAGTCTATAGCAATTCTCTGTCCATATTAGGTTGGAGCTTACAGGGATTTTCCTGGTCGTCTACAGCAATTCTCCGTCAGTCTTAGAGGGAGTTTACAGGAATTTTCCTGGTCGTAAACAGCAGTTCTCTGTCTGTGTTAGGTTGGAGTTTACAGGAATTTTCCTGGTCATCTACAGCAATTCTCTGTCAGTGTTAGATTGGAATTTACAGATAGTCTACTGCAATTCTCTGTCTGTGTTAGTTTGAAGTTTACAGGAATTTTCCTGGTTGTCTGCTGCAATTCCTTATCAGTGTTAGATTGGAATTTACAGGAATTTTCCTGGTAGTCTACAGCAATTCTCTGTCGGTGTTAGGTTGGAGTTTACAGGAATTTTCGTGGTTGTCGGCTGCAATTCTCTATCAGTGTTAGATTGGAGTTTACAAGAATTTTCCTGGTAGTCGACAACAATTCTCTGTCTGTGTTAGGCTCGAGTTTCCAAGGATTTTCCTGGTAGTCTGCAGCAATTCTCTGTCTGTGTTAGGTTACAGTTTGCATGGATTTTCCTGGTAATCTACAGCAATTCTCTGTTCGTGTTAGGTTGAAGTTTACAGAGATTTTCCTGGTAGTCTACTGCGCTTCTCTGTCATCTTTGTTACATTGGAGTTTACAGGGAGTTTCCTGGTAGTCTACAGCAGTTCTCTGTCCATGTTTGGTTACAGTTTTCAGGGATTTTCTTGGTAATCTACAGCAATTCTCTGTCCGTGTTAGGTTGGAGTTTACAGGGATTTTCCTGGTAATCAACAGCAATTCTCTGTCCGTGTTAGGTTGGAGTTTACAGGGATTTTCCTGGTAGTCTACAGCAATTCTCTGTCCATGTTAGGTTGGAATTTACAGGGATTTTCCTGATAATCTATAGCAATTCTCTGTCCGTGTTAGGTTGGAGTTTGCAGGGATTTTCCTGGTAGTCTACAGCAATTCACTGTTCGTGTTAGGTTGGAGTTTACAGAGATTTTCCTGGTAGTCTATTGCAATTCTCTGTCATCCGTGTTACATTGGAGTTTACGGGGAGTTTCCTGGTAGTCTACAGCAATTCTCTGTCTGTTAGTTTGGAGTATACAGGGATTTTGTGGTAGTCTACAGCAATTCTCAGTTTGTTATGTTGGAGTTTACACAAATTTTCCTGGTAGTCTACAGCAATTCTCTGTCCATGTTACATTGGCGTTTACTGGGATTTTCTTAGTAATCTGCAGCAATTCTCTGTCTGTGTTAGGTTGGAGTTTACAGGGACTTTCGCAGTAGTCTACAAGGTGTTGAACCTATTTCTAGTTAGATTTAGTTAACTATTATTCCAGTTACCAGAATAAATCATGTCTCTTATGGAATTGAGTTTCACATCGCTAACACTTGTATCTTCTAATGACATGCTTATAATAGAAATCACATTAATAATAATCATGACATATCATGGAGATTTGCCCCATATGCTTCACTATGAGTCGCACATACAGAGTGAGTGATGATGTTGTAATTAACCCTTTACCTAACATGAAAAGCAGACGACACTTGCAAAAAAAATTCTTGAATAACTAATTATTTTCATTTTTTGTCTCAAAAACATAGGTTATAACCTCCTCACTGGAACGAGCTCAGTGAGGGGTAATAACTTGTTTTTGAGACAAAAAATTAAAATATATTGAAAATTAATTGGCGATTTTTAGCTGCGACGAGCAAATCTATATGTGGCAATGTCGGTCTCTCTGTCGGTCTGTCACCAACAAGTTTAAAAAACACCATAACTCCTAAAATACTTGATGGAATGACACCATACTTGGTATGCAAGTGTATCTTCATGATGTCTACACTCTCTCAATAGAACCTGTCATTCGGATAATTTCTGTCACATTCATCAACTTGTCACCAACAAGTTTTTTTTGTCACCAACGAGTTTTAAAACATCATTGGCGTTGCACAAATCATTGCAGCTTCGGCACTGTGACAGTGTGCTCTAGTTGAGAATAGTGCTGACCGGTTTTGGCCATTACATTGAGTAAAAGGTTACATAACAAAGCTTGCTTCAACAAAATAATATCTTTCATATTCTTTCCAGCACTGTGCTCACCGAGAAGTTTTTCAATTTTGTTCATTTGGAAAAGCAGCTCCGAGTGGTCGTAGACTTGAGCCCAAATGCCAAAAGTTCTTTGACAATCTTCCCATGACTCTTGTTTGTTGTAGATCCAGTTTTTGTTCAAACAAATTTGTTGGTATGATATTTGGAGCTACCTCTGGATCAAACCAAAATTTAGATTACAGGGTCATTGGGTGACATACATGTATTCCCGTGCAAATAAATCCTCCTTGCTCCCTGTAGGGCATCACAGAAGCTAAAAAATGAAAATTCTTCTTTTTTCATAGTATACAGACAATTAATTTTCGTTCTAGAGCATTGCTTATGACAAACTGCAACTGAGTCCTAACCCTTCACTGAGCACAACTATCAGACAATACTTGCAAAAAACATTTGAAGAGCTTCTTCCATTCAGGGGTCATAAGCTCTGTTTTTGGCAGAAACAGCTGAAAAAATCATAAAATATGAATGGCTATTTTTAGCTCACATGAGCGAAGCTCAAGGGGAGCTTTACTAATCACTTTCCGTCCAGCGTTAACTTTACATTATCAACTTCTTCTCACGAACTGCTGGACCAAATTCAACAAAATTTGCTGTGCATGTTCCATATCATATGTCAATTCAAGTTTGTTCAAATCAAGTTGACCCACCCCTGGGTGGGGCCACGCCCAAACAGTGTGCTTAAATCTTAAAAAATCTTCTTCTCATGATGAACCAGCCGTAGCAGAGACTTGATACTTGGTGTGCACCTTCCTTTTGAGGTGTAGACTCAGATTTGTTCAAGAGAAGATCGAGGAGCTATATTTGCCTTCGTTCTGGGAGGGGCAAGATTTTTCGCCCCACACAAAATTCTATTTTCCAAACCGAGAGGCAGATTTGAACCAAATTTGATATGAGGATTTATTGGGTCATAAGTAGCTAATTTATGCCAACATTTTTTTTCCTATTGCCCCATGGGAACCGCAGGAGCTAAAAATAGAAAAAAATTAAAACGCCCATATCTCCAAAACTACACGGCACTGAGAATTCTTATTTGGTGTGAAGCTTCCTTAGGACCAACAGAATGGTATGGTCAAAAAATATTGCTATCGGTTTTAGCATGGGGTACTTTTTGGGGACTTTGAAAAAGTGCTGAGTCAGCATTTTTTAACACTGTGGGTAATGGGAAAAACAATTAAAACTACCGGGTACCTTTCTCCCAAACCACTGCTCCAAAAGCTTTCAAATTTCACATATAACATCTTTGGAAGATTGTTTCACATGTTTATTGAAATCAATTCCCTGGGTCCATATTTGGGTTCTCTATGGGAGCCCAAATATTTAAATTAGTGCAGTATGAGGAATATTCTTTAAAAATCTTCTTCTTCAGATCTACCAATAAGAATCTTTCGATATTTGGTATGCAGCATGCTTAGGGAGGTGAGATTCAAGTTTGTTCAAGCCAAATCCCTGGGTTCATATCTAGGCTGAAAATTTGGGGTTCGGGTCCGGACTTAGAAATTTTGGAGTTTTTTGGGTTTTTTATGCATTTCGGTCAATTTTAAGACAAAATTTTTTTTTTTTTTACACAGAAAATTTGGGGTCCGGGTATGACTTAAAATTTTGGACCAAAATCCGGAAATTAGTTTTTTGGTTTTTTTATACGATTTGGTTAATTTTAAGAAGAAGAAAAAAAAATTTTAGTCGGAAAATATTTTGTTTGGGACTTCGAAAATTTCCAAACAAAAATAAATTAAAATCTGTTTTTTATGCGTTTATCTCAATTGTGGGATGTAAAAGTGCAGGAACAGAAAATAGAAGGAAAATCCTGTGTATTGTATGGGCACAATCGCTTCATCTAGTTGGTATCTGCTTTTCTTAGGAGGGGTGTATGCAGTTTATTCAAGTCAAGTCGCTGGTTTGATATTTAGACTACCATGTCAGGTGAGCGCCCTCAGGCCCCCTGGGGCCTCTTGTTGTGAATAGCACTGGCTGGATATGGTTGTTAGGATTAGCCCTTTACCCAACATAATGGAAAAATCCAACCAGCACTATTCACAAAAATCACCATTCAATTTTCATTACTTTTTTCATTTTTATTTCAAACACACAGCTTATGACCCCTCATTGGAACAATCTCATTGAGCTCATTCCAAGGAGGGTTTCATAAGTTATGTTTTTGATGCAAAATTTTTTTCAAATTATAAAAAATGAGTTATTCAAGAAATTTGTTTGCAAGTGTTGTCCAGGCCTGAAAATAAGCAGTCTGACATTTGCAAAATGAGGTCCCCAGCAGGTGAATTTAATGATGCTAACCCATACAGTGGACCAGTTTATCCTCTGGGAACATCTTTCTGTTTAGTTTTGAGACCCTGATTCAGATTGAGGTTCACAGAGGCTAAATTTAGTGATGCTACCCTGCTATGCAGGGTAGCATCACTAAATTCACCCTCTGGGGACCTCATTTTGCAGATGACAGTCTGCTTATTTTCTGGCTTGGTGTTGTTTTCCTTTTGTGTTAGATAAAGGGTTAAAAAAAGTCTCCCTCGCTATAAGGAACTCTCATGATGATTCATTCTCATAATGTTGATCCAATTAGTCCCTACTTGGACTTTTCAGTTGTGAACTTTTTAACCCTTTACCAAACATAAAATGCATACGGCCCCTCTCTCTCCTCAAAAATTGCCATTCAGAGTTTTGGAGGGTTTTTTTTCCAATTTTTGCCACCTAAATATAACCTAAATATAACTTATGACCTCTCATAGAAAAGAGGTGGTTTCATAAGCTATGTTTTCTTAAGCCAAAAAAAAATGAAAAATATTGGACAGTTAAAGAAAAAAATGCATGTGTCTTTTCATTGTGTTAGATAAAACGTTAACCAAACCTGAACCTAGAGCAGAACTGTGCCAAAATATCAGATCCCTACACCTCTAGCGAGAAATAATTCTGTCATGTACATGTACATGCATAGACTAAAACAAAATGCAATCCCAGACTGCAAATTTCAAAAACATTTATGAATCATTTGAAATTTCATCTCTTAGCACATGTTATATGTTTTTGACTCCTTATCATTTCAGTAATTATACCAAGAATAGAATTAACATTAGCTTATATAACATCGGAACTTGATGAAAGGGAACGAGAGGAATTTTATAGGTATGTATATATGTAGTTTTCTAATTTATCTTGTTCAGTGTGTGCAGTTGAAGCTTCTAATAGTTTTTTTTTCATTAACAAGAACAGAAATCTGATGAATTTGAACAAAAATCAAACCAAATAAGAGTTCATCTTGAACTTCAGCCAGTTCAGGCTAAGATGTTCAATGTCACTGTCCTGAAACAGTCTGATATTATTTAAAGCTTTCAGGTGTCTATATGGGTGGTACACGCTGTGACAGGGTCCCTTTTCCTGCACTGAGGAAAAGACAATTTTTTCCCGATTTCAACTTCATCCCCCCCACCCCCCCCCCCCCACCCCCCACACAAACAATGTTTATCATATACTGCACCGACTAGTCACGCGTGTTAGAGCTCATACTCTAACGTATAGAGGATATCTAGTGTTTTTGAGTGGATACCAAAAATTATCTCATGAGGGACTGATATGAATGTTTATTTTTCGCGAGTGCATGTTCGAGCGAAAATAACCATTTGTCTCGGTCACAAGTGAGATAATTTTCGGAATCCACTGAAAAACACTAGATTTTCTTTTTATTATACTTTTTTTTATAAGAATCTGATAATTCCATCATTTCAACCATAAATTGATGCATGAAAGTAAACAACACATTGAGTCATTGATATGCGGAAGTGATTTGATCGATACTCAGAACAGGTAGAGTCTTGAAATCTGATCCAGTTGGTGGATTTCTAGTCCAAACATGGCCTGAAAGTCTAATATAAGTTTTTTTGTTTGGTACGTCCTTTGAAAAGACATACCAAACAAAAAACTTTATTACCGACTTTCACGCCATGTTTGGACTAGCGGGTTTCATGCATTTCATACATGTTGAATTATTGCTGGAAATGATTGGTTTCCACTCAAAAACTCTAGATTTTCATTTCATTATATGTTTCTAGAACAAATTGGTCATTTCCAGTGATAATTTGGTTCATTTTCAACTTGAAGTGATGCTTTGAAAGCCACCATTTTGATTGATAATGTGAAAGTGAAAATTTCTATAGTTTCACAGTGGGGGATACGATTTCTATCTTTCCACAATTTCTTCGATAATCTAAAAGCCCATTCCTACCTTTACAAATACACTGCCAAGCTGTCTTTCCAGACCATCCTGAAAACAAATTAAACAAAATACAAAACTTTGTTCTTCCAGTTTTTATGCGCAGAGACATGAGAAAAATTAAAAGAAATATCCTTATAAATCGGATAGACTCGGGTGGCATTAAGTTCCCGCACCTTAGATCCTACAGTTACTCGCTAAAAGTATTCTGTATCATGAAACTTTTAGACCCTAATATTTTTATGCCCTGGAAAATGCTGATATTGGATGACTTTGAAAAATGTAGCTGGTATGATATGGTCCTTGAATGAGGCTGGTTTACTGAAATTGGGTGATGGCACTAATAGATTTTGAAGAACAGTTCTCAAGGCCTGGTCACTAATAGCAAAAGACTCCTCTTTAAATTCAGGCGAAATATGGCCTCAATTCATCTTCCACAATAAAAATATAAAAATGGACAGTGACCTATTTTTAGCTTAACTTGACAAAGTCAAGATAAGTTATTGCCATCGCATGTGTGGAAGTCTGTTAGTCTGTGAGTCTGTTCACTTTTCCCTTTAGCACAGGCTACACCCCATAGTTCTTGTCCGATCGTCTCAAAATTTCATATGCAGGTTTGAGGTCATGGCTAGATGAGAACATCCCCTTTTGGTCATGATTGGTCAACTGTGATGGCTGCCCAAGCGCGAACACTTTTAGCACAATCTACAGGTCATATTTAATATGGAGGGATTTCATTGTAACTTGGTAGGATGACTTGGCACAGTCTACAGGTCGTATTTATGAAGGTATTTCATTGTAACTTGGTAGGATGCCTCTGTATAATATCTAGATGAGAACGTCTCCTTTTGGTCATGATCTGTCAACCGTGATGGCTGCCCAAGCGCGAAAACTTTTAGCACAATCTACAGGTCATATTTAATATGGTGGGATTTCATTGTAACTTGGTAGGATGACTCTGTATGATGTCTAGATGAGAACTTCCCCATTTGGTCACGATCTGTCATCTATGACGACTGCCCAAGCCCAAAATCTGAAAACCTTTAGCAGTCTACAGGTCGTATTTATGGAGGGATTTCATTGTATCTTGGTAGGTTGACTCCATATAATGTCTAGATAAGAAAGTCCCTTTTGGTCACAATCATTCAGCCATCATGGCTGCCCGAGCCCAAAACCCGAAAACCTTTAGTACAGTCTACCGTTTGTATTTATGGAGGGATTTCATTGTAACTTGGTAGGTTGACTCCATAGATGAGAACATCCCCTTTTGGTCGCGATTATTCAGCCGTGACAGCTGCCCAAGCCCAAAACCCCAAAACCTTCAGTTATTGTTCTTGAACTTAGTTTATGATGTGAAAACTCAGGAATCATTTTTCTGGCCTTTTTTTCTTGCGGGGACATAAATGTTGTATGGACACATATAGTTTTTTAGTGTAACTTGACAAAGTCAAGTTAAGCTATTGTCATCATGTGTATCGAAGTCTGTCAGTCTGTTCACAGTTTCTTTAGCACTGTCTACACCACGTAGTTCTTGTCTGATCATCACAAAGAGAACGTCCCTTTTTGGTCAACCACGACGGCTGCATGGGCCCGAAACCAAAAAACCTTTAGCAAAGTCTTTGAATCATATTTATGAAGGGATTTCATTGTAATTTGGTAGGATGACTCGCTTTGGAATGATTTTACTGTAACTTGGTAACTTTGGTTGTCATACATTAACTGTACGGGTCACATCAACCCAGGCCTTAGTTCCTTAGTGCAGTCTACACCTCAAATTATTCTCATTGAAAACATAGCGTGTAGGGAACAGAAATTAACATATTCTCAATTATCACAATTCTTGTCTTATTTCATAATCCTTTCATAAACATTGAACATTATCCTTTTCTTCAAACAATACACACAGTCAAGTTAAGCTACAGTGTCATTGACACTTTCATTAATAGAGGTAATTATGTCAGGATTATTGGAGTTCAGTGAAGTCTCAAAAACTTGATACATTGGGTGAAGTTTTAAATAGAACAAAGGGAAAGTTTTACTTCTGAAAAATGGTACTTTGACTTCTGAAAGTACGGTCAGTCTCCAACAAACAAACTTACAGCCTTAACATCCATTTCTGGACTAATACGTGTTGAGCCTCCCAGAGTCAACATAGCACAGTCTGAGAAAGAACTGCCAAGGAGCAACAAAAGATGCATGACATTGAAAGAGTATTGAATGCTAGATTTATCGCCTGTGGACTCCCATTTCTGAAATACTGGTATATCTACCATTTATGTTCATACCCTTGTTTGTTTAACCAACTTGATGGAGTGTGGATTTTAAGGCTGAGAACAGGGAATAATTATGGGAATAACAAAATTTTTTAGCTGTGACTAGCAGCTCTATAAGTGGCAATGTCGATCTGTCTGTCGGTCAGTCTGTCTGTGACCAATGAGTTTCAAAACTCAATAACTTTTGAAATACTTGATGGAATGACTTTATATTTGACATGTAAGTGTATCTTATTGATATCCAGCCACTGTCCAATGCATGTGTTGTTCCAAATATTTTTCTTGGAGTTAGGACCCTTGATGAATTTAGAAGTTTGTGAGATTGCACCACCCGTCGCATCTACGGTGTCGATGTCGCGATTTTTTTTTAAATAATTTTTTCCCGAATTGCACAGCACAAGTATTTTATATATCGTATGGTGCATCCTTATGAGGTGTAAAATGAAAATAAAAATCTTGATAAGATTTATTTGGGGGCCTCAGATTGTTCCTGCAATTTTAACAAATACTGTGATCAAAGGGGAAAACTTTCAAATCTTTTCTCAAACCACAGATCCAAAAGCTTCCCTATCTTATATATAACATCCAGGTTTCCAGTACAGTGCAGTTGCCAAGGAGTGGTAAAAATCCATGTGTGGGCGGTGTTGCCCACGGGCACTTTTCTCAATTAGTAATCAGTAGTTTTCAGCAAATATTCAAAGAAGAACCGTGATGTATCAGGTGCTTCATTCATTGAAAATTTAATGGCAATTCAATGGTTATGTGTACGCATAACTTGTATGGTACACATAATGCCGGCATCCGGGGTGGCCATCCGTCGTCCGTCCATCCTTTGTCTGTTTTAGTCTGTCTGTCCATCCGTCCGGTTTCCGTATCCATTTCTTTGGCATTTGATAACTTGAAAAATATTGCTTGGATTGTCAAGTTACTTTATATTTGTGTGCAGGTTACTGATGTGCCAAGCTGTATAGATTTTGGTATAAATCTGATAATTTGATCCTGAGATGTTAACTCTTTTTCCTTCAAATTGAGAATTTTTCCAATCCCTTTGGCATGAGATAACTCAAAAAATATCAATCTAATTCTCATGTTACTTTATATATATCTTCAGGTTACTGTTGTTCCAAGTCGTATAGTTTTTGGTGTAAATCTGTTATTTTGATCCTGAGATATTAACCCTTTATCCTTCAAATTCAAAATTTCTCCAATCCCTTTGGCATTCGATAACTTGAAAAATATTGCTTGGATTGTCAGGTTACTTTATATTTGTGTTCAGGTTACTGATGTGCTGAGCTGTATAGTTTTTGATGTAAATCTGATAATTTGATCCTGAGATATTAACCCTTTATCCTTCAAATTGAAAATTCCTCCAATCCCTTTGACATTCGATAACTTGAAAAATATTGTTTGGATTGTCAGGTTACTTTATATTTGTGTTCAGGTTACTGATGTGCTAAGCTGTATAGTTTTTGGTGTAAATCTGATAATTTGATCCTGAGATATTAACCCTTTATCCTTTAAATTGAAGTTTCCTCCAATCCCTCTGGCATTCGATAACTTGAAAAACATTGTTTGTATTGTCAAGTTACTTTATATTTGTGTTCAGGTTACTGATGTGCCGAGCTATATAGTTTTTGGTGTAAATATGTTATTTTGATCCTGAGATATTAACCTTTTATCCGTCAAATTGAAAATTCCTCCAATCCCTTTGGCTTTCGATAACTTGAAAAATATTGCTTGGATTGTCAAGTTACTTTATATTTGTGTTCAGGTTACTGATGTGCCGAGCTGTATAGTTTTTGGTGTAAATCTGATAATTTGATCCTGTGATATTAACCCTTTATCCTTCAAATTTAGAACTCCTCCAATCCATTTCTTCAGCATGCGATAACTCAAAAAATATTAATCCGATTATCAGGTTACTTTATATATGTATTCTGGTTACTGATGTGCTGTGCTGTATAGTTTTTTAGCTCAACTTTGGCGAAGCCAAATTTGAGCTTATGCCATGGCCCGTCATCCGTCTGTCTGTCTGGCCGTCAGCAATTGAATACGGCTCGGGCTAGAGGCCGTATTTATGAACCGATCTTTACGAAACTTCTTGGGTACCTTTGTTATGACCGTGGGACGAGAACGAGTGTTTTTGGGTGCAGTCCGAATTTCAAGATGGCTGCCAGCTGCCATTTTGTACCGACGATGCAGAAATCTGTTTTTTGTACAGAACTTCCATATGAAAGCTCTGATTTGAATAATTTTTTGTATGAATGTTTAGTACCATGGGATACATAACATATAATACGGGTTTTTTTTCTCGTGCGTAAATTATGCAAATTAGACTAACTTTGATGTTTTTTGGTGTTACTTTCAGCACTGTAAGTGCAAGTGCCAATACGGCTCGGGTTAGAGGCCATATTTATGAACCGATCTTTATGAAACTCCTTGGGTTCCTTTGTTATCACCGTGGGACGAGAACGAGTGTTTTTGGGTCCGGTCCGAAATTCAAGATGGCCGATGGCAGCCATTTTGTACAAAATTTGGTGCAATCAGATTTTTGCACAGAACTTCCACATGAAAGTGCTGATTTGAATAATTTTTTGTGTGAATGTTTAGTACCATGGGATACATCACATATAATATGGGTAGAAATTATACAAATTAGATGAACTTTGATTTTTTCAGTGCTACTTACACACAGTAAGTACACATGTCAATACGGCTCGGGCTAGAGTATGTATTTATGAACCGATCTTCACGAAACGTCTTGGGTACCTTTGTTATCACCTTGGGACGAGAACGAATGTTTCTGGGTGCGGCCCAAAATTCAAGATGGCTGCCAGTGGCCATTTTGTACCGAAATTAGGTCTAATCAGTTTTTTGTACACAACTTCTATACGGCTCAGGCTAGAGGCCGTATTTATGAACTGATCTTTACGAAACTTCTTGGGTACCTTTGTTATCACCGTGGGATGAGAACGAGTGTTTTTGGGTGTGGTCCGAAATTCAAGATGTCCACCAGCAGCCATTTTGTACCAAAATTAGTGCAATCAGTCTTTTGTACAGAACTTCTGTATGAAAGTTCTGATTTGAATAAATTTTTGTATGAATGTTTAGTAACATGGAATACATTACATATAGTACGGGTTTTTTTCTTGTGCAGAAATTGTGCAAATTAGATGAACTTTGATTTATTCAGTGCTACTTATACACTGTAAGTGCAGATGTCAATACGGCTCGGGCTAGAGGCTGTATTTATGAACCGATCTTCACAAAACTTCTTGGGTACCTTTGTTATCACCTTGGGACAAGAACGAGTGTCTCTGGGTGCGGTCCAAAATTCAAGATGGCTACCAGTGGCCATTTTGTACCAAAATTAGGTCCAATCAGTTTTTTGTCACAACTTCTACACAGCTCATATTTGTGAACTGATCTTCACGAAACTTGTTGGGTAGCTTTGTTTTCACCTTGGGACAGGAATGAGTGTGTTTTGGGGTGCCTTTATTATCACTGTGCTATGAGAACAAATATTTTGGGGTTCAGTCAGACCCACTCTGGGAATCAAAGATTTTTTTCTAGTTTAGCATCTGACTGTCACCCACCTTTACAATACTTTACCTATACATTTGTTACAGGCAACGGTCAGTATTTATGTACAGACCGTTACAATACTTTATATGTACCTTTGTTATCAGGTCATTACCTAGATGTTTGTCATTGCTGTGTCACATACTATACATGTACATGTCTTTGTCTTGACAAGTTGAGCTACAGTGTCATTGACACTTTCATTTATGTAAATCTAATAATTTGATCCAGAGATATTGACCCTTTATCCATCAGGAACTCCTCCAATCCATTTCTGTATGTACCCATACCATGTATGGTGTACATAATGTCGGCATCCGGGGTAGCCCTCCGTCATACAGCTTTCTACTAGTTGCGCGTATGGGTACATATCTGATGATTTCATTGGCCTATTGTTCAGCTCACCTGACTTTCATTCAGGAGAGCTATAGTGATCACTCACCATCCATCGTCGTCCGTGAACATGATGTTTGCGTCTTCTCCTCCCAAACCGCTGAACCAATTTAATTGATATTTGAGATAATAGTTTGTTATGACATCCCAATTTGATTTTGTTCAAATCAAGTTGCCTCGCCCCTTGGTAAGGCCACACCCAAAAAGTGTGCCTAAATCTTAAAAAATCTTCTCATGAACCAGCAGTAGCAGAGACTTGATATTTGGTGTGCAGCTTCCTTTTGAGGTGTAGACTCAGATTTGTTCAAGAGAAGTTTGTGGGACTGTATTTGGCATCATAATGGAAGGGGCAAATATTCTTGCCCCTCAAAAAATTTCTATTTTCCAAAGCGAGAGACAAATTTGGACCAAATTTGATATGAGGGCTTATTAGGTCATAAGTACTTAATTTATGCAAAAAACTTTTTCCTATCGCCCCATGGGTACCGCAGGAGCTAAAAATAGAAAAAAATTAAAACGCCCATATCTCCAAAACTACACGTCACTGAGAATTCTTATTTGTTGTGAAGCTTCCTTAGGGCCAACAGAATGGAATGATCAAAAGAAATTGCTGTCGGTTTTATCATGGGGTACTTTTTGGGGACTTTGAAAAAGTGCTGAGTCAGCATTTTTTAACACTGTGGTTAATGGGAAAAACATGTAAGACTACTTTTCTCCCAAACCACTGCTCCAAAAGCTTTCAAATTTCACATATAACATCTTTGGAAGATTGTTTCACATGTTTATTGAAATCAATTCCCTGGATCCATATTTGGGCTCTCTATGGGAGCCCAAATGTTTAAATTAGTGCAGTATGAGGAATATTCTTTAAAAATCTTCTTCTTCAGATCTACCAATAAGAATCTTTTGATATTTGGTATGCAGCATCCTTAGGGGGTGAGATTCAAGTTTGTTCAAGCCAAGTCCCTGGGTTCATATTTAGGCTGAAAATTTGGGGCCCTGTTCTGGACTTAGAAATTTTGGACCAAAATCCGGAATTTTTTTTGTTTTTTATGCATTTCGGTCAATTTTAAGACAAAAAAAAAATTTTTTTTACACTAAAAATTTGGGGTCTGGGTGGGACTTAGAAAATTTTGGACCAAAACCTGGAAATTAGTTTTTTTGTTTTTTATGCGTTTTAAGAAGAAAAAAAAAATTTAGTCTGAAAATAGAAGGAAAATCCTGTGTATTGTGTGGGCACAATCTCTTCATCTAGTTGGTATATGCTTTTCTTAGGAGGGGCGTATGCAGCTTATTGAAGTCCCTGGTTTGTTATTTAGAGTGCCATGTCAGGTTAGTGCCCTTAGGCTCTCTGGGGCCTCTTGTTTTATCAGAGACCAGGGACATATCCAAGGATATTTGGGGACACCTGTCCATATCTGCCGCTGGCTTAACCGAAGGCTGTACACTGTAGGTGGTCGAGACGGTGACTGAAAGTTGGATTACTGTACTGAATGAACAGGGTCCGTACGGTCTTGAAAAGTGCTTGAATTTCAATGCCTGTCTTGTCTTAAATTGACTTTTCCCTTTGAATAGTGCTTGAATTACCACCACTCCCCTTGAAAAGTCCTTGAATCCTGGACCCCAACCTACTCTGCTAAAAAAATTCCCCCCAAAATGCCACTTTTCAGTGCCCAAAATAACAAAAAAATTTGGGAATTCACTGTAGCATATTAAAGTTTAAAACACAAATAGTATAATACGCCTGTGTGCTCCACACACTACTTTTCTTGTTCATGATAATGAGAGAAAACACAAGTACACAAATTACGATGACGTTCATCATAATGTACAGGTCAATTTTAACCAATCATAAAATTGAAACGGCAGCATGTGATCTATTTGCATACTATCATGTGGCTCACTGTACACACAGGCTGCTATACTATGGAGAGCATCCAATTCAAATGAGTGGTGAATTGTGTTGTGTTTTGCAAACTGGTTTTTCCAATCAATGTCTGCATCTCCGCCTGCTTCATTTATTTCATCGTGTCCCTCAATAGTTACTGGAAGCGATAATATATCAAAGATTCACCTTGACTTTGTATGAAAATAACAGAGGTATTTTTTAATAAATAATGAATTATTGTTTGTGAACAATCGATTTTGAATGTCAAATTACCACAAACAACCCAACAACTTTGCAAGAAGTTCCGAAACTTAACCAAAAGGACAGAAATGGGCCTGAATATTACTTGACACACACTCATTCTTGAAATATGCACTGTGTGGAGAGCAGTTATAAAAAGAACATGTCACAGTTGGTTTCTTAGAATGGAAAAATAGTCCTTGAAAATGAATGACATAGCCCTTGAAAAGTGCTTAAATAGTGCTTGAATTTCATTTTGTTAAACCTGTACGAACCCTGATGAAATGTTTTTAAAAGACACAAAAGTTCAAATTACTGTAATGTCTCCACATGCTTTTCTCATACCTGTTCCATGCGTTTTGGGGGGTTTTTTATCAGAAAAATGGGAAAAACATGTAATTGCCTTGGGCATAGAGTGCAATTGCCTTGAGCATATTTTTAGTCAGCTAGAGTATCCTAGTAAAGGATTCAAGGGAATAGCTTTGTGTTCATTGTAGTCAGGTAAAATTTTTGCTGAATTTTGACCATTTAAGTAGACTATTGGATGGAGATTATACATGGATACAATGAGTTTGGGCAGGTGGGATTTAGTATTGGTGCCAAAAATGTCCCAGGTGTGGCCCTGGAGATACACTGTTAACACATGCATGGAAATATTGCTAATGCATGGATTTTTACCTTTCCATGAAGACCATACTGTAGCATATTTAGGAATGTCAAAGGCCCCCTCCCTCCCCTCCATCCCTCCCCATGTTTTAGCATTATGGTCACTGGAGAAAGCCTTAAAGAATCTACTCCCAAACAACTGCACCAAATACTTCCATATATTGATAAATACATATTATCACTACAGTAAAGTGATCTGGGTCGTAGTATCACGTTGAGTTGAGGAGGTTAAATCACTGGATTAAACGAGATGCCGCCGCAGGAAATGAGTTTGATCTGGCGATCTGACCTCCTAAACGAGCTGTGATGTGACTACCCAGATCACTTCACTGTAGCAGTTAAAGGTTTATTATTTGACTCATAGTTCAACATCGCATACCAATGCTATCATTAACAATTCCCCCAACCTTTTTTTAGTAAACTGGATTGAAGTAAAAAAAAACTTTTTTTTTGTTTCCACTTATTTTGTAATAGGTGTGCACTTCTGGTGAATCCCCCAATGTGCATGAATAAAAATATATCATGAATACAATAAAAAACAATGAACTGATGTGCATGAATAAAAATATATCATGAATGCAATAAAAAAACAATAAACTGACGTTTGAGCGCACTCATTCCAGCTCGGAGTAAAATATTCACTGTGACCAGAACGGCTATAATGTAAGGGCCTCATACTCTGTGGATATACTTCATATTATCTTCGAAGTGAAAATATTTAGTCTGTGTAGATTTGCCTTGTTACAATTTATGGGGAAGTGCCTACAGGGACTCTCCCATAAATTGTAACAAGGCAAAGACATGTGAACAAATTTTGATGATCAAAAATAATTTAACACTCTACCAGTTAAAACCAAACCGATGAGTATCATATTTAGGGGTCTCTTGGGGTTCCTATATTTTCCACCAAGAGAGTAATAAACTATACGTTGGAAGCAGAAATAGGGAAAAATGAAATTTGAATGATGATTTTTATGTTTAGAACATTGAGGCTTTGGTAGATATGTTAGATAAGGCCTAAAAAGGTTAAAAATCTGTTTCTCATTCCCTCTCACATGGTCATTTTGGCTGCTGCATACTCTCTTTTTTATAACCAATGCAAACTTAAAAAAATAATAATTAAATGGTTTGTGTCTCATATTTTACCCAAGTTAAAAATTGATAAATTTGTCCCTTGAGTGCAACTAGGCTTTAGCATTGCAAAGCCTTCTTGCACTCAAGGGACGAAATACACCACCACCCATACTATTCTGTACATTATGAGGCCTAAAAATAAAACAAAGTAAGAATGTGAATTTTTGATTGCGAAGAAGTAATTAAAAAAATAAAATAAAATAAGAAACCGCTCATCCACATGCAATTTTACAAAAAAATGGCCTGAAAAACAAAAAATCTACTTTCTGGAGACTAAAGAGTTAATGTGAAGTCAACATGTCTTATTACAGACTGAAGAAAATTCAAGAGAAAAAGAAAGCCATCAGAGATAAAAAGGAAAAGGCTGCTGCTAAACTGAAGGCAGCAGATGAGGCTGCTTATGTACAGGCACTGGAAAGTGCACCCAGTATACTAGATAATCAGAGAGATGAAGATTTGTTATTCGACTAGTAATGTTAACTATAGTTGTGATATAAAAACTCCCAAACACAGTGTTTTATGCAACATTTAAAGTGGATGTTGAATTTCTTGTCAAGCACCTAACAAAAATATTGGAAATTGAGTGTTGTTGTCTATGATGGTTACAGTACACATGTCTGGAAATAACCTGCAAACAATCGCTTAAGTTATGTGGGTAATAAGATCAATTATAGAATATGTGAACGTACTGTAGGTTATGACAAAATAATACAGCATAAATTAAATTACTAATCGTAGATGTTTGTTTACCAGTCAGACGTTACAATCTTTCGGTACTAATGTGATTCATCGTCACTCATGAAAGGTTGTGCATTGCATCCACATATGAATAGAGTGGCATGCCATTTATGTCTTAAAGAGAATTTCTGCCTAAATAAATAGCAAAAACTACACATGATCTCACCAAAACGTGCGTTGCCCTTGTTTATTTTGGCAAAAATTTTGTTAAGATGTTAGCAGCCTGGTTGGCAAAGTAAAAACAGTGAAGGCCGATAAAGCTCCTAAATGCTTTTTTATATAAGTTACCATTATATTTGGTCGTGTAACCTGTCAACAGATTTTGATGTAAGGTCTTTATTTCCAGGTCTGAATACATGTGGAAATATGTTGCTGGAAAACAAATGAGAATTTTTCATTTATTTATTCCCCTACTGATAATGCAGCCACTAATAATGATCTTTTATACCATGCTCACCTATGTTACTACCTGTGAAAAGCCCTGTATTTTAAATTATAGCTTTTAACCCATACTACCGGTGTAAAGCTTTTACTGTGGTTTAAACCTTTTCAATGGGAATTCCATTACAAAACTTTTAAGAATTGTTAATAACAATTTGATTTGACTGAAAAGCAAGGTAAATTCTGTCAACTTTGACGATGTGTCTAGCTATCAATCAAGCATTCATGTGCAACCAGAAGTACTGCCCACCGGCACAGATGCAAACAAAACAAACCCATGTGTTTGCTTGTCTTCTAATCGAGAAAACTGTTTTTTCTCCATTTTAAGTGGCAATGTCGGTTATTTATTGAGAGCATGGTATAATGAAACAAATAGGGTCGGTAATCAAATTTAAAACACTCTTAGAATAAGGGTTTTAACCACTCGGCAGAGCCTCGTGGTTAAAACCCTTACCTTACTCATCATTTAAATCTGATTACTAGCCCTAATACTTATTTATTGTATATGTAAAGCTTTCTGAGGGAGAGTTTCAAAAATCATTTTGTTGAAGGCCTGTAAATCATGAAAGGAATATATGGTGCAAAATGTATAAGCAATTGACTGCAGGAAACACACATTTGGGATTCACTGAAAAGTACTGGTACCAGAAGTAAAAGACTTATTATTCTGTTGATGTGTGTCATATTCAGTTAATAGCAAATAATTTTGTCTATATGAATTTGTTACCATTTATTACAGAGTGTCTAAGGGCACTCTGCATCAGATTGTAACAAACCAGTTCCATATGAATAACATTGGACCTTTGATAGTAATCCAGTACTCTACCAGTTAACTCTGTCCTAAGATGATCAAACTGGATTTTCAATTTCTGCCAAGCAATGAACAGAATGTTTTATTCAAATGCTGTTATCATTCACTGTTCATCACTGTATTAGTGGAAATTTGTTGCAGGATAACCACAAGAAAATTCCTTTGTTTTTCTTCTACTAATAACACAGGCCATTGACAATGATTCTTGAAAAGCTTGCGAGAGCTTTCTGCAGTCATGTCTGATGCTTGTATTGTTGATTGAAAGAGTAACACAGAAATCCTACAGCTTATTACTATACCTGACAGTAGGTAAGGCCCCAGAAAGTAGATCTTCTGTTTCTCAGGCCATTTTTTGTAACATTGCATGCAGGTGGGTTTTTTTTTATTATTTTTGTAATTATTTCTTTGCCATTAAAAGTTCTTTAGAATAGCATGGGTGGTGGTGTATTTGTAGGCTTAAAAAAGTTAAAAATCTGTTTCTTAGGCCCTCTCGCATGGTCCTTTTGGCTCCTGCATGCTCTCTTTTTATAACCAATGTAAACTTTAAAAAAAATTAAAATTAAATGGTTTATGTCTGATTTTTTACCCAAGTTAATAAAATTGATAAATTTGTCCCTTGAGTGCAATAAGGCAGCAGTGCAAAACCTTCTTCCACTCTAGGGATGAAATATACTCCACCGCCCATGCTATTCTGTAGATTTTGAAGCCTAAAACATAAAACAAACCAAGAACAGGAACTTTTGATGGCAAAGAAACAATTACAAAAATAAAAAAAATAAAAAATCTTTTTACAAATTGATGGCCTGGGAAACAAAAATGTACTGTGTGGCGGCTTATACTAAAGTTTCATCTCGAACTCTAGTCCAGCATCTTAATCTTTATTTTGTTCATCAGTTATCTACCATCTTTCCAGCAGAGATGTAAGATGTCTGCATCTGTTATTTGTATATACAGGAATATCACATTGTAGATAAATGTCTGTATGTAATGTAAAGTAGTCTGTGTGACAAGAGCATTATTTGTAATTTCTGTTTTCATATTTATTTGGATAAGGTAAAACTATATTTGGATATCACATGCCACATAATTTACTGTGTAATTTAAAGAATGCAATGTAGCATTCTTCATCATCTTCATAGTGCTTACTACATGTGTACATAACTGAAAATACTAACTCTTTCCTATAAATAAATTGTGGGGCACAGTCACAAGCCAGAAAATAAGCAGACTGACCTCTGCAAAATGAGGTCTCCAGTGGGTGAATTTAGTGATGCTACCCAGCATAGCATCACTAAATTTACCCTCTGTGAACCTCAATCTGAATCAGGGTCCCAAAACGAAACAGAAGTAGGTACCAGGGGATAAATGGCCCACTGTTTGATCCCTGTCCGGGTAGTCCCACATTTTGTCCTTGGACATTATCCCGGTTGCCCACATGGGGGCACGATGATGCCATGTACTAAGCCGAACTGGTGCACATGTCTTCAACTGCTGTAACCCTGCTTGAGCAGAGCTTGAACCGAGTTAGAATGTTGAGGAGCTGACATTTGCCCGTAGATGCTTGGTGGTTCTCCCGGTAAAACTGTGATGGTCATGATTAGTCATTGTGCATAAGTATGTGACCTTAAGCACCAATAAATAAATAATTATTTGTATTTGACAGAATGTGAAACATGAGCAAGGTTAATGTTGGCTTTCGCTATGGTACCCTCATATTTCTGAAAGCCCTGTTAGTGGTTGCTAGCACTCAACCAGAGAATCAACTCGTCACCAAACTGTTGCTTCTTTAATGGAGTGGTCATAAAGTATAATTTGGATGAAAAAAATGAACCATGATAAAGTTTAATCGTTAAGGGACTAGATGATTTTCCTGAATTTACATAATATTGTTCTTGTGCGAACCCTGATAAGTGGAGCAGTGCTAATTTACTGTGGTAAACAAGCTCTGTTTTATTGGTAAAATAGGACCCAGTCACCAGTGTTTGGGATGGAAGTCCTCTAAAATAGGAAACATGGGTATAAACAATTGACTAAACTTGACTTTATCTCCATGTGCAGAGATATATTACCTTACACACCAATAATAAATTAATTGAGGTGCACGGTGGCTCAGTAGGTAGAGGTTTATGCTGCAAGCCGAGAGGTCCTCCGTTCGAATCCCACCAGCGACAGTCCTTAGGCAAGATACTTCACCCACATTGCCCATGTGGGGGCTCGATGGCATTGTGTACTAGGGCATACGTCGATGGTGCCCTTGTTTTCAACCAATCCTAATCAAGCCAGAAAATAAGCAGACTGTCATCTGCAAAATGAGGTCCCCATAGGGTGAATTTAGAAATGCTACCATGCACAGCAGGGTAGCATCACTAAATTCACCCTCTGTGAACCTTAATCTGAATCAGGGTCTCAAAACTAAACAGAAAGAGGTACCCAGAGGATAAACAGGCCCACTGTATGGGATAGCATCATCAAATTCACCCTCTGGGGACCTCATTTTGCAAATGTCAGACTGCTTATTTGCAGGCCTGATCCTAATCCTGCTTGTGTGCAGTAAGTATTCTCGGTAGTTCTCTCCGGGTAATCAGAATTCCTCCACCCATAAAACTGTCCGACACGAGGTAACTCTGGATGTCCAAGTGTCATTAAACTCTAATTAATTAACCCAGGAAGTGGAGCAGTATGTGTTTAGTGTTGTAGATGAAGGCTCTGCTTTACTAGTACAATTGGACTCAGTGACCAGTGCTTGAGTTTATTTGAGAGGACTGTTATTATTTTGAGTGCAACATGTACATATGCCATGTAAAAGGCAAACATCATAGTTTTATCAGAAAGTTTACCCCTTTAAAGACCCAGTTTCCATTTTGTTGAGTTTCTTTAATATGCATGTGCATGTAGAACACATGTTCCAACATACAGGCTTTTGGTTGTCTAGCTGATGCTACCCTAGTGGGCCAATTTATCCTCTGTGTTTAGGCTTGAGACCTTGTTTCAGATTGAGGTTCACAGAAGGTAAATACAGTATGCTACCCTGCTGTGCAAGGTTTTTTTTAGTCTGGATATTTTTAGCCTTTTTTGACTGTACATTATAAGTTATGGGGCTTTCAGTGGGTGGATATGGTGTGATATAAGGCGAAGTGAGATCAATATTAGGCGTGGCCAAAGGCCTCGCCTAATATTGATCTTGCTGAGCCTTATATCACACCATATTTGCCCACTGAAAACCCCATAACATATTTATTATGCCAGTCCTTTGAAAGAGACACAACCGTAAGTGTACCCAGATTCCTAGCGCAAATGTTCTGTTATCACTATCAGGGAATTTCCCGGTTTTACATCATGTGAAGGTCACGCTATTCGGGTAGGATTCTCGCTTGAGTTTGTCTCAGACAGTGCCATGTCATTTTAGTGGTTTATTTAGTGTACTTATTTACATTTGTTTATAAAAATTTCTCGAAGACTGGAAGAAACGTATTATATTTGTATGTTGCTCAACAGATACACACGCAAAATTATTTGTTGTTCGTTGAAAAACATCGAAGCGAGCGTTGGTTTTCAAAAACAAAATATATAAGCTCTATATACGGTCAACTCTATGATACACAGTCTCATATATGGTGACTAGATATTGAAGCTGATTGGTCAATAACAATTACTGGCATAATAACTATTCATATGGTCTGAACAATATAGGTATTTGTGTTAAATTCACTTCCATTTAAAAGAGAACCCAAATTTGTGATATAGTGCAAGATGACTTTTCATAATAGTGTATCTCTTTTAACATTCCATGAGTGGGGTGGTCTAGTGGATAAGTGCACTGGTTTCCCATGCGAGAGGTTCCACCTATCGATCACTGATTGCGAAAGTTCTCACAGAACACCACCGTGCCCTTACATGGGCAATCAGGATTAAGTGTCTCGCCCAAGGACACAACTTGGTTGCTGCAGGTGGGATTCAAACCAAGAACCTCTCATCGAGGGGTCATAAGCTATGTTTTTGAGACAAAAAATGAAAATATTTAGATTTTTATACTGTACCAATGACCCAGACATAGCTGGTGCTAACTCTTAAAAATCTAGGGCCAAACACAAATTTTGCCCCCCAATCCCCCAAATTTGCATCTAAAACCGAAAATCATGTCCTAAATGGTCCTCCATACTTTGCCTCCACTGCGCATGCGCAGTGTCAAGGAGGTCTCGAAATTGGCGCCAATTATCATTCTTTGTTTGGCCCTTCATCAGTTCACATCTGACTGATATTTGTGCTTGTAAATCTCAGTTTAAATGATGCCAGACAAAAAAATATATAAATTACTATAAATTTTTTAACTTTTCTGCAAATGTTGTCTGCTATTTGTATTGGGAAGACAAATGAAAAATAAGAGAAGACTGGGCCTAAAAAAATTAAAAACCTTTTTCTGAGGCCCTCCCGCATGGTCCTTTTGGCTGCCGTATGCTCTCTTTTTATAACCAATGTAAACTTTAAAAAAATTAAATGGTTTATGTCCGATATTTTACCTAAGTTAAAAAAATTGATAAATTTGTCCCTTGAGTGCAAGAAGGTTTTGCAATGCTTCAGCATTGCAAAGCCTTCTTGCTCTCAAGGGATGAAATACACCACCACCAATGCTGTTCCGTAGATTATGAAGCCTAAAACATAAACCAAGAATATGAACTTTTGATGGCAAAGAAATAATTACAGAAATAAAAAATAAAATAAAAAACCGCTCGCCTGCATGCAATTATACAAATAATGGCCTAAGAAGCAGAAGATCTACTTTGTGGGGCCTTAATTCAGTTCTATTTCCAAAACCATCTCACTTGCAATGTTCCCACATCAACGTTGCCTTCTGACAACATTCCAATATTAGACGTGTTAGGAATGATATTTTCCATAATGAGTTACTTGACAGTGATTATGTGCTAAAAATAATTATGTAGCATATTCATATCTTTTCCCGTTTTAAAAACATGAAAAGTTGTGAATAATTTACAAAGTCATACATGATTTCAATTAATGTTTTGTTAGATCTGTCAACATCATGAACGTGTAAATATTATCATTGTATATTCAATTCAATATATAATCTCGACAAACAGTATATAATGATTGTCTTTGTTTTGAGTTTCTTTTTTTTCATGTTGATGTCAGGACTGAACTTGAGTTTAGGGGAAAATACTATTAGTAGTTACACAGTTTGTTGATGGCCTAATATGGTATATATGGTGTCAGTTAATTTCATATTGGACGAGAGCGAAGCTTGAGTCCAATATGGAATTAGCATATTAGGCTACCAACAAACTGTGTAACAAATATATCTTACCGACTGCTGCATCGATGCACAGAACTAATAACAGCGATCAAAATTAAATGAGAGAATTCTCACAATGTGTTCATGTATCTTTGCCTTGTTACAATTTATGGGAGAGTTCCTACAGGAACTCTCCCATAAATTGTATCAAGGCAAATTCATACATACCAAACAGTTTCATTTCAAAGGTAACATGACACACATCCACAGAATATGAAGCCTTTTAAGTTGCCTAACCTGCACTTCAGACCAAATATGGGCTTCCAACACTCAATGTTTCAACTTGAAGCGTTTATAGGCTGCCGCCATTTTGAATAATCAATGAACAAAGGGGAGATTAACCATAGCTGTCAACGTATATTGATGTTGACAGGCAGTATATGGTTTTATATGCAGTCTGCATGTGACATCTTTGAACCAATGAAATTCCCAGATACTTGTAGGAGGTAAGATATGTCTAGATATGCATGCGTGCAGAATCATTTGGCTTGTCCACAATACACTTCACCCCTGTTTGAAATTGCTTTACTCACTACATTACTGGAAATGAATTAGAAAAAAAAAATGTTTCTCTGTATTTTTTCCCGACATTGATACTTAGAATTCTTTGTTAGAGAGTATTTCACAGGAATCATTGTTAGTAGCTTTATATTATTTAACCCTTTACCTAACATGAAAAGGCATCATCATACCCCCAAGTAGGCAACCTGGATAAAGTGTCTTGTCCACTTGGAAAAAAATTCTTGAATAACTAATTTTTTTCATTTTTTGTCTCAAAAACATAGGTTATGACCCATCATTGGAACGAGCTTGTTAATTGCCGATTTTTTAGAATAGCACTGGCCCGTTTTTGCCATTATGTTGGGTAAAGAGTTAACCCTTTACCTAACATAACGCCCCTCACTGACACTACTATTCACAAAAATCTCAAATTTTTTTTTTTTCATTTTTTCTCTCAAAAACCTAGCTTATGATCCCTCATTTGAACGAGCTAGTTCAGCTCCTTCAGATGAGGGATCATAAGTTATTTTTTGATGCACAAAATGAAAAAAAATAGTTAATAAAGAATTTTGTTTGCAAGTGTCTTCTCCCTTTTGTGTTAGGTAAAGGGTTAAACAATTGAGAGAATTTTTTTTCCTTTTATCCAACAGATGAATAACTTATTTCCAATGGTATTGTACCTACAGTACCTTAGAAATAAATACTAAAGTAAATGTTTCCTTCACTGATGCCACCAGCCTATGACTGATTCTTGGAAAGTTCACTCAAACAATTGATAGGTTTAACCCTTTACCAAACATAGCGGCCAAAACCGGCCAGCAATGTTCACAAAATTCACCATTCAATTTTCATTTATTTTTCATTTTTTGTCACAAAAACATAGCTCATTATCCCTCATTGGAAAAACCTCATTAAGTTAAATGAAAAAAATTAGTTATTCAAGAATTTTGTTCGCAGGTGTCATCTGCCCATTTCTAGTAATGGGCAGATGACACCTGTTTGACACAGCTCATTGAGCTCCGTCAAACAAGATTGAATTGGTTAAATTCCTAGTTGCATTATGGGAAAAATTGATGCTTGAAATGTAGGTATTTTGATATCAGAGTGCTGAGGATTAATGGGGAGCAGTGCTTATTTCCTGTGATGATAAGTTTGGGCTTTTCTGCTAAATATGCAGGCCTGAAAATAAGCTGTCTGACATTTGCAGAATGAGGTCCCCAGAGGGTGAATTTGTTGATGCTTTCCCATACAGTCGGCTAATTTATCCTCTGGGTACCTCTTTCTGATTCCGATTGAGGTTCACATAGGGTATATTTAGTGATGCTACCCTGCTGTGCAGGGTAGCATCACTAAATTCACCCCCTGGGGACCTCATTTTGCAGATGACAGTCTGATTATTTTCTGACTTGTAAATAGGACATGTTTACCAATGCCTGTTGACAAAGTGTTCTAAAGTGGGCAGTTTTGGTATAAATGACTGGCTAAACTCAAATTTACACTTGTGTTGCAGTTACAATATAGCTATAGATGCTGGAAGTGACCTAAAATACCAATAAATAAATAAATGGTTGAAATGTCCACTAATTATCAACACAAATAAATTATTAATTTTTCACTGGCTGTGATGATTTGTGAGAAGTGAGATATGTAAGCATACTATCATTTGTATATATATATTGTAACATGTTATTGTTTTTTTTTCAGTCATTAAACAAGAATTAAAAAATTCAAAGTGAATTCAGTGTTTTTTTGTTGTTGTTCATACACATCTCTTCAGCATCAGATGATATCCATTTGTTTTTGTTTTTCAGAAATCATAGACAAAGAAACTTGACTTGTGAATGTCTGCTTTTTGAACTTCACTGATAAAATGGAATTCATTTACCAAAAGGTGTAAGGTGCATGCTAGAGCTGGATGATCTACCAAATATTTGGTACAGCAAAGTACTTAGACATACCGATTTACAATTTATGGTAATCAATGCAAAAGTTGCAATTTTTCATTGCATTGGAATAGTAAATCATTTAAAATTCCAATGCAGTAAAAAGTGATAACCTTTGAATACTTTGAAATACCCACATCTGCTCTGTTTGGGTCCACAGCAAAATCCTCCAATGACAAAACCTTGCACCCCCTGAAAAAATCCACCCCTACAAAATCCCCCACCCCCTCCCCCAACAAAATCCCTTTCAGTAAGTACCAAATATACAATAGCCCTTTCACTGAAAAAAATGCCAATTAATATTATTTACTAGAGATAGGCAATATACCGAACCGATATCGATATGAGGATAAACTGAGCGGGGGGAGCCCGCTGGGCTTTGGAAGGTTGAATTACCACAAACAACCAACAAGTACAAAACCATTGAAATATGGATGTCATTGGAACAAGCTCAGATATTGGCACAAGGCCATATCTATATTTCTGTTTTGCTCTATATTTCTATGTTTTGGCTTTTGAAAAGACAAATTGTTCAAATAAAACACAGGGTGGAGTGTCTCGTGCTGGGGGGGGGGGGGGTAACATGGAAATTATTGATGTGTGATGTGCTGTTTGCGCGCAAAAATCTCACTGACAGGCATCCAAATCTCACTGAGAGCTCATCAAAATCTCACTGACGGTCACCTCCAGAGGTTAACAGGTCTGTTTATGAGGCCTTGTTGAGGCTTGATAGAAGTTGAAGGGTCCAAGAAAAAAGTGACTGATTTTCGTCTCAGTTTTGGTAACTGTTTAGGGCCTGGGAAATTGTCCTGAATTCCCACAAAACTACAACATGTGCATGTAAGGTTGCTTAGCAGTGATTTCTAGTCAAGTCTTGGCTGCCTGAACAGGCATCCAAAACCTGACTAGAAAGCACTGCTTAGGTAATTTATCTACTGTCAGCAGGACTTCCTAATGATGGCATGTTAATGGCACATGTTTGAGGTCGCAAAAGGCTGATATAGACCTTTGAAGGTTAAGATGTGTTTAGAACAAGTCACAGAATTACTGTAGATATGATTTATGTTGGCAAAGAATGCCATGTTGAGCTCACTGGTAGTGGCACTGTGGTAGAATGATAAAGAAACAACTTAGTCAGTATTCTTGTGTTATTAGTATAGGAAACATTACATCTATAGTTTATACCGGTAATGGTTATTCTTCAACTCCTCAGTGGTAGACTGTTGGACTTTTATGCTAGAGGTCCCGAGTTCGATCCCCATCTGGGATGACCCGTGTTGTGACCTTGGGCAAGACATTTTATCCAGATTGCCTACTTGGGGGTATGATGATGCCGTATACTAAGGCGTACTGCACGCCAAGGTGCACATGTCTTCAACTGCTGTAACCCTGCTTGAGCGGAGCATGCACAGAGTTAGATTGTTGAGAAGCTGACAGTTGCTTGTCACTGCTAGATGGTTCTCTCCAGCTTCCTCCACCCGTAAAACTGTCACAGTCACAATTAGCCATTGTGCAGAAGTATGTAACCTTAAACACCAATAAATAAATATAGTCAGTATCTTCCAGATGTGAATTCCCCTTTGTTGGTATTTGAAGGTATGGTGCTGTTGTTTCTCTTGCGGTGTTGTGACCAGGGGGATTTTTAGAAAATATCTCTGGGCTGGCCCAGTAATGCCCCCCCACACACACCCTTCGAATGAATTTTTGAAAAATAATCTCCAAAAGGCCATATAAGAAGACATTTTGAGGCTCGATTTTCACCAAGTCTTGGTCATCTATATTGTTCCATTCAAGCTCCTGGGTTCATATCTCGGCTTCTTGTGGGAATCTGAATTTTAACTCTGTGCAACTTGAGAAATATTCTTCAAAGATTTTCTTCTTACTCGCCAATATAAGATACTAGCGGGTGAATACCCGGCATTGCACGGGAGAAAATGGTTATATCAATATACTCTCAGATACGATCGGCTCAGCCGTTTTCGAAATAGAAGGTCAAGGTCACCAATTTCAAGGTCAAGGTCACCCCACAGGGGCACCCCGATAAAGTCAAAATGATTGATGGGTCATATGAAATGTTAGCCCGATCGGCCAAGTCGTTTTTCGAAATAAAAGGTCAAAGTCATCAATTTCAAGGTCACTGGCACGGCACCCATCCCACGTTATTCGCAGGGACAAATTACCTCTGTGTTCAAAATTTGAGATCGATCAGTGGAGAAACGGAGGAGTTCATCCGGAACAAAGATAGATAGAGACATACAGATATTCGCATTTATATATTAGAATGAGATTGATATGACAACTAAAGAAAAGTTTGTTCAAGGCAATATGCTTGGTTCCTTTAGGTGGGTTTTGGGGGAGGGGGGGACCAGAGGAGTCTGAAATTTAACATAGACCCCAATGAAGAACTCATTTGTTATACCCCCGCTTCGAAGAAGTGGGGGCTATATAGGAATTGCCCTGTACGTCCGTACGTCCGTCCGTCTTCCGTCCGTCCGTCCGTCTTTCCGGACATGACATTCTTGTGTGCGCAACTCCTCCTACATTTATCAATCAATTTGGACAAAACTTTTCAGACATCATCACTACTAAGTGAACATGCGCATATTCCAAGATTTTTGATCTGCGACAATTTTAACCAGGTTTTCTCCCTTTGACTTAGATTTATTGTGTCTTTCCATCCGAAAAAATTCTTGTGTGCGCAACTCCTCCTACATTAATGAACCGATTTTGATGAAACCTTTCAAACATCATCTCTACTAAGTGAACATGTGCATATTCCAAACTTTTTAATCTGCGACAATTTTAACCAGGTTATCTCTCTTGAACTTTGATTTAATATGGGTTTCTACATGAAATTCTTGTGTGCGCAACTCCTATTATGGGTTTCTACATGAAATTCTTGTGCGTGCAACTCCTCCTACATTTATCAATCAATTTGGACAAAACTTTTCAGACATCATCACTACTAAGTGAATATGCGCATATTCCAAGATTTTTGATCTGCGACAATTTTAACCAGGTTTTCTCCATTTGACTTAGATTTATTGTGTCTTTCCATCCGAACAAATTCTTGTGTGCGCAACTCCTCCTACATTAATGAACCGATTTTGATGAAACCTTTCAAACATCATCTCTACTAAGTGAACATGTGCATATTCCAAACTTTTTAATCTGCGACAATTTTAACCAGGTTATCTCTCTTGAACTTTGATTTAATATGGGTTTCTACATGAAATTCTTGTGTGCGCAACTCCTCCTACATTTATCAATCAATTTGGACAAAACTTTTCAGACATCATCACTACTAAGTGAACATGCGCATATTCCAAGATTTTTGATCTGCGACAATTTTAACCAGGTTATCTCTCTTTGACTTAGATTTATTATGTCTTTCCGTTCGAACAAATTCTTGTGTGCGCAACTCCTCCTACATTAATGAACCGATTTTGATGAAACCTTTCAAACATCATCTCTACTAAGTGAACATGTGCATATTCCAAACTTTTTGATCTGCGACAATTTTAACCAGGTTATCTCTCTTGAACTTTGATTTAATATGGGTTTCTGCATGAAATTCTTGTGTGTGCAACTCCTCCTACATTTATCAATCAATTTGGACGAAAGTTTACAGACATCATCACTACTAAGTGAACATGCACATATTCCAAAATTTTTGAGCTGTGGCTATTTTAACTAGGTTATCCCCGTGGGAACCCCGGGAAGTAAGCAGCACTTGTTTACTGTGGTAAACCAGTTCCGCTTTACTAGTAAAATAGGACCCAGTCACCAATGGTGAAAGTCCTCTAAAATGGGCAACATGTAGATCAACGATTGACTAAACTTGACTTCATCTCCATGTTGTGTCACGATTAGCCATGATGCATAAATATGTGACGTTAACCACCAACAAACAAACATTTAACTAGGTTATCTCCCTTTAACTTAGATTTATTATGGGTTTCTACATGAAATTCTTGTGCGTGCAACTCCTCCTACATTTATCAATCAATTTGGACAAAACTTTTCAGACATCATCACTACTAAGTGAACATGCGCATATTCCAAGATTTTTGATCTGCGACAATTTTAACCAGGTTATCTCCCTTTGACTTAGATTTATTATGTCTTTCCGTTCGAACAAATTCTTGTGTGCGCAACTCCTCCTACATTAATGAACCGATTTTGATGAAACCTTTCAAACATCATCTCTACTAAGTGAACATGTGCATATTCCAAACTTTTTGATCTGCGACAATTTTAACCAGGTTATCTCTCTTGAACTTTGACTTAATATGGGTTTCTGCATGAAATTCTTGTGTGCGCAACTCCTCCTACATTTATCAATCAATTTGGACAAAAGTTTACAGACATCTTCACTACTAAGTAAACATGCGCATATTCCAAAATTTTTTAGCTGTGGCAATTTTAACTAGGTTATCTCCCTTTAACTTAGATTTATTATGGGTTTCTACATGAAATTCTTGTGCGTGCAACTCCTCCTACATTTATCAATCAATTTTAACGAAACCTTTCAAACATTATCACAACTAAGTGAACATACGCATATTCCCAAATTTTTGTTCTGCGACAATTTTAACCAGGTTATCTCCCTTTAACTTGGATTTATTATGGGTTTTCAAATGGGATTCTTGTGTGTGCAACTCCTCCTACATTAATGAACCGATTTTGAATACATGTTGCACATTGTAAATGTGTTTTTCCAAATGTAAACCATATATGTGTGGGCTCTTTAAGTATTCAGTGCTGTTCTGTGGAAGGCCACATGCAAATACAAATTTCAACAACAAAAAATGATCTTTATGTATACATTTCCTTATGGCCTTCGCCTACATGATCAGAAGTGCATTCCTCTAAAAACCCAAAGCGGGGGTATTAATCACCTTCAGTGATAGTTCTAGTTTATTTTGTAATCAAATTTAGTCAGATGTACTAACACTTTGGCCGGCCTCTGATTTAGAAAAGATGCACATTTGGGTGGATCAGAATAATGTTTGTTTAAATGGGTCCCACCAGGTTGCTTGAGGATCCATTGGGTAACTTTTTCTTCTTGCTTTAAAATGTGTTTTGGAGGATTTTGAGTGCTTAAAACAAAAAATTACCCTGTTGATGCCTCCACAGGGATAGGGTTGGGGGTATAGGGTGATTTTCTTCTCACTTTAATGAATTTTGAGACATTTATGCAAAAAAAAAACCCATGTCACCCAGTGCCCCAGTGGGTGGGGAGAGAGTCCAAAGGACAATTGATAGATTTATGCCAAAAAGAATTTGTTGCCCAATGACCCCAAAAGGGGAGGGATCCAAAGAATGGGTTTTTTACTTTAAATTGAGTTTTGAAGGATTTCACGAGATTTAATGAAAAAACAAGGAACTCATCGTGCTGTCCTACCTTCTTCTCCTACAGGATCATATGGCTGAAACATTTTGCACAGGGGAATCACTTGAAAATCTTCAAAACTTATTCTAAAGCTAAAAAGGAATTCACCCAATGGTAGAATCAGAATGCCTCCCAGCCTCTCGCACCTCCATACCCCCCCCCCCCCCCCCCCCCCCCCCCCCCCCACACACACACACACACATGCTAGTTACAAATATGATATTCACACAATTGGAGTGTGAACACAGCCTGTCCCAGAAAACAGGTATTAATTACAAGTCCTTGAAAAATGTCCCATGCTTAACCCTTAACCTAACATGAAAAGCAGACAACACTTGCAAAAAAATTCTTGAACAACTATTTTTTTTTTCATTTTCTGTCTCAAAAGCATAGGTTATGACCCTGCATTGGAACAGCTCGATGAAAAAATAATGAAAATTAACTGATGATTTTTTAGAATAGTGCTGGCCGGTTTTGGCCATTACGTTGGGTAAAGGATTAACATTACTGGAAATCTAGACATTTGAATCGTCTGATGTTGACAACAGGAGCAGACTGGGACAAAAAAAGAAACCGGGAAATGCACCAAGGGGGTCCCAGACCCGGAGAAAATTTTGATTTTTTTAACTAAACGAACTCGGCTTCCTTGCATCTGAGCTATGACAGTCCACACAGAGGACATTTCGATGGCATTTTAGTATCATCTTCATCAATCATTTGGCAAAAATGGTTCTACTAGGGAGATGGGGGCACCCATCGGAAGACAAAAGTTTGGTCCAATCAGAGCAAATTTTGATTTTTGAAACTGAAGGAAAGTTGCTTCCTTTCATCTGAGCGACCAATGGCAGACTAGACTCCTAGTATATCGAAATGTCTTCTATGTGGACTGCCAATCATAGAGAACATTTCGATATAACCAACAGTCTGTGCAATCAGATCCATTTCACCTTTTGCTCATTTTCATGAAATTTCACGCGTGCATCAATTTTGCGGGCTCTAGGGGCAACCCTATAGGGGGCCCACTGAGAATTTTCCAAGTGGACCATATGGCCATTCCGCCTCTGGTGGACAAAATGTTTATAAAACATTATATAACTTCATTCTTCTGCAGTGTTAACTAGCCATAGATGCTGAATATACCTTAAATCCTTGTTTAACACTTGAGACATCATACACCCACAAACTCAGTGCCTGTGTTATATTGCATTGAAAAAGTTGCCCCAAGTTTATTAGAAGAACACCAGTGGTAAGCTTCATTTATCTTGAAATTGTTTTTACATCATTGTTGGCTGCCTGTACAGGCAGCCAACAATGATTTAAGAGCACTCTTGGATCATATTGAGTTGTGTACATGTAGATAGGGCCCATGGTAGTAATCATTATAAAATTGTTCTGTTTCTATAAGGGTTAAGAATTTTTTCAGGTGAGCAATTAGAGCCTTATTGGGCCTCTTGTTATGGTACTTAATAGAGAACATCATGTGTCTGATAGGTCATGTAAGATATTTTTGTCATTTTTCATTTGGTCCATAAAAGCGATTTCAGTTTGAAATGTTCTGGTCCAGGAAAGGGGACATGGATGTATTAAATTAACATCAATTAACCCCCCCTATTTCCTGGGTTGGTCCATTTTAAAACAAAATTGTGTTCTACAGTACAAAATGAAAATGAGAAAAATATTGACCTTTCTGCACTCAGATGAACTTTTTGCACTGAACTTGGCTTGAATTATTCCAATAGGGGTGGACGGAATGCAGATTATAGATCTGGTAATAAAATCATGATGGGAGTTTATGTGAATATATTACTATAATTCTACTTTATATTAATAAAATAAAGGTTTTATTAGGAGGATAAGTAATAACTAATTCCTACAGGGATTATGTCTGATATTGTAATTTAACATCCCTGTACAGAATGGATTTGTCAGTGTGTGTACAATAAAGGGGACCTATGCGAAGGTTTTTTTCCTGGAATTACCTCTTGGGAGGGTTTTGGGGGTGTTTTGATTATATTTTTTAAATATTTTTCCCTTCTTCATTATTATCCAAAAGCTAACTTAAGTCTGACAAATTGAAAAGTATTTGCTAATCGATTGCAACAAGCTTATATAGTTGTCAGGTATCTTGCTGTTTTTGTGAGATGTCGTTTTGGTGAATTGAACTCCCGATCCTGGAATCGAGGGCTAAAGAAGTAACCTCTTGACCACAGAAATATACGATAGACTTGTATTTTTTATCTTGGGGCATCATATATATAGATTTTGAAGCTAAAGTTTTATTCGAACAATAGGGGGATCGAACTCACAAACTACAGATCACACACACGTACCCGAGGCGTTCACTTTTTTTTTTTTATTCATAAAAAACCCAAATTTTACAATAAAACTCTGTGCAATAATTATAACATAAAAAATATATATAATTACATATATGGTCCACAATGACAAATGATTCCCACGCACAGTCACACCCTGGCACATGCTCCCAACCCCCTGAAAGTTGGGCTGACGTGTAAACCCAACAATCAGCAGAACCCTCCCAAAATGTAAGCAACAACACCAATAATGGTAAAATAATGAAAAGGTGAAAAAAAGACAATTAGATTGATAAAAAATTCTACAAGCAAACAATGGTATATTACATTTTGATAGCATTTCACCAACACTCATCTAATGACTGAGCAGAACTGAACCCAACCCTAAATAATTCTACAATGCATTACAGAAACACCCATCTAATGACAGGGTTTTGACTCAACACAACCCCTAATAATTCTCGCTGTATTACTGCAACAACCAATCCCTAAAATCCCCACCACTGCATTTTAACAACACCCGTCTGATTATAACCTCAAAAGCTATAATACAGTGATATAAGTAGTGTAGGTACGCGGTTTCTGGAGGGTCGTTCACCTATTGATGTTTTGTTCAGTTTGAATTTTTCTTTGCAGTTAGCTCCCTTGATGCTATGCAGAAATTGAAATTTGAGGAAAGGAACGTAATAAATCTTGTCAGAATGCAGAAATAAATGCTTATATTGCTTAAAATTTTTAATTTTTAAAAAAGAAATTAACGCAATAAAAACTTTTTGAAAAGGAGTAATGAACCAACAGCAGGTCTACGGTATATGAATGTTTTGCCTTATGATGATTACCCAAATAGATAACATTATCCGTATTACTGAAAACTGCAAAGTAAAGAGGGTTTGGACTCTGGGTATAAGTAAGACAATGAGTATTATCTTTGGAGAAAATAATTGTGGTTAACTAGCAATAGCTGTAAATTAACAACACAATGTTCAAACGACCAAGTAATAATAATAATAATAAAAATATTAATAATAAATTTAATAATAATATTAAAAGTAAAGCTAGACAAATAATACTATTTTCAAGAGTACCATTTTTATAGTACTACTCCTATAGTTCAAATAATTGGAATTATCTAAAATAAATAATAGCAGACAGTAATTAATTGATAGATAATGGTCTACTTCCCCTTCCATCCCCCCCCCCCCCCCCCCCCACACACACACACACACACATTTTTTTTCGGGACGCTCTATAATATTCTGTATATTCGATTTCACTTCATGTTAGTTTCAATGGCATATTGTTAGCTCTCCTGAGCGAAGCTATACTGATCACATTCATTGAACCGAATTTTATGTGAGGGCTTATTGGGTCATAAGTACCTAATTTATGCCGAATTTTTTTTTCCCTTAGCCCCGTGGGAACCGCAGGAGCTAAAAATAGAAAAAAAATTAAAAACGCCCATTATCTCCAAAACTGCACGGCACTGAGAATTTTTATTTTGGTGTGAAGCTTCCTTAGGACCAACAAAAAGGATTGGTAAAAAAAAATTGCCTTCGGTTTTATCATAGGGTACAGTTTCGGGACTTTGAAAAAGTGCTGAGTCAGCACTTTTTTAACACTGTAGGCAATGGAAAAACATTAAAAAAATCTTCTTCTCCAGATCCAGCAGGCAGAATCTTTTTGATATTTGAAATGCAACATTGTAGGGTGGATCTGATTCAAGTTTGTTCAAATCAGCCCCCTGGGTTTATATTTGGGCTCAGTATAGGAGCCCTAATTCGAACTTAGTGCATTTCAGGCAAATTTCTTCTTCAAAAATCTTCTTCTCCAGATCCAGCAGGAAGAATCTTTTGATATTTGGTATGCAACATTGTGGGGTGGATCTGATTCAAGTTTGTTCAAATCAGCCCCCCTGGATTCATATTTGGGCTCACTATAGAAGCCCGAATTCGAACTTTAGATGCATTTCAGCGGCAAATTTCTTAAAAAAATCTTCTTCTCCAGATCCAGCAGGCAGAATCTTTTGATATTGGTATGCAACATTGTGGGGTGGATCTGATTCAAGTTTGTTCAAATCGGCCCCTGGGTTTATATTTGGGCTCAGTATAGGAGCCCAAATTTGAACTTTGTGCAATTTCAGGTAAATTTCTTTGAAAATCCTTCTTCTCAAGATCCAGCAGGTGCAGAATCTTTTGATATTGGGTATGCAGCATGCTTAGCGGGTGAGATTCAAGTTTGTTCAAGCCAAGTCCCAGGGTTCATATTTGGGCTCACTTGTGGTAGCCCAAATTATAACTTAGTTCAAAATGAGGAATTTTCTTTAAAAAATCTTCTTCAGATCCAGCAAGTCGGTAATGTTTTGATATTTGTTATCCAGCATCCTTAGGGGGGGTAAGATTCCAGGTTTGTTCAAATGGACCATGTACCTAGGTCCCATATTTGAGCTCACTGTGGGAGCCTGAATGATAACTTAGTTCAAAATGAGGAATATCTTCACCCTCAATCCTTTCATATCTCTCCTACGTTGTTGTAGTTGTTGTTTGGTTTGTATGA